>CALYOO010000331.1:0-39202 GCA_945261195.1 Cryptosula pallasiana
CCAGAGATAAATATAACCGTTTATTGGTACAATATTGCAGTTGTTGTTATCATGTAGGCTCAATGCTCGATTTTGAATCCAGTTGAATTTGGTATGTTAAGAGATGCAAAAACACAAGCTTATTTGGGCTATAAATATATTGTTATTTTCAGGCAAAGCATAACACAAAATGATTATATAAGTGACAGTATGGTGGCTCATAACGTTAGACGGTTTCGTTTTCAAAGCGTATGAACGGATTTGAAATAGTCCAGACGGTTTTCAAAGCGTCTTTTACATTGAAAATAATTCGGTAATTGTAGTAAAATAGCCCAAGAAACTATGTTTAAAAACGGGCTTGTTGGTTATAATAAATTAATTGTCGGCCTCAGCAGTTGCGGGATTAATGCTATAAAACTGTATTTCCTGTCCAACAATTGTAAAATCTGCAAACCGTATAGTTGTATTGCAAATAATTCAGACGGTTTAGAAATGATCCAGATGATTTAGAAAATTACAAACCGTATGGACGCTTTAGAAAGAGTATGAACTATTTACAAACCGTATGAATTATTTAGAAATAGTCTGAACTGTTTCAAAATAGTCTAAACTATTTTGAAATGGTTGCAAAAGTTTGCAAGGCACATGGCTTTCGAACCAAAAGCGATCGTCATCATTTTATTTATAGCCTCTATATAACTTTATCAACATAGATGTCGATCCAAAGACATAGAGCAAGTTAATTAACTGTATAAAAATGTTGTTGAATATAATCTCTAAAAATGAATTTTTACATTTACAGTTAGGTTGTATTTATTATTTAAAATAATTTAAATCAAATAATAATTAATAAATAAAAAACATTATTTATTTATATAAAGAAAATTCAACTGTTCAGTGTTCAGGAGAAACATTATCCATCATAAATGGACAGTAGATCTATGATCAATAGAGCGAACCACCAAATCGGCTCGGATTTTCAAAGCTCATGAACGATTTCACAAAGCGTTCAGAAGTTTTTCCAAAAGTTCAGACTATTTCAAATTCGTTCAAACGGTTTGGAAAGCGTTCAGACGTTTTAAAACA
This sequence comes from Cryptosula pallasiana, assembly GCA_945261195.1. Taxonomy (NCBI): domain Eukaryota; kingdom Metazoa; phylum Bryozoa; class Gymnolaemata; order Cheilostomatida; family Cryptosulidae; genus Cryptosula; species Cryptosula pallasiana. The sequence goes on from CALYOO010000331.1 coordinate 1,066, forward strand.
CAAAAGGCAAAACGTTCTGAGCCACCATATGACAGCCTGGTATAGGGTGAATTCTACTGTAAAAAACACCATATTGACAGCTGCTTTGCTGACATACTAGCGAGGGTTGTTCCTTAAAGCTATTAACAGCTCCCAGTTAATACAGGGACAAGGAAAGTTAGTTCAAGTTCTTCTCGCCAACATCTGAAAGGACCGTCCTTACTTTATTTCCATATCCAAGTTTTGAGGCTAAGGTGAAGACTATGACACCACTAGTACCTAGTAGTACCAATTTTGTTGCTTCTGAAATAGGACAGATATAGCAGGGATTTTTAGGGGAAAGTCGAGTTAACCCTGGTTTGTTTAAAATTGGCTTTTATTGAGTGCCAACTACAATATTATCCAATTAAACAACTTCATAACTGCCAAAACAGAATGATTTTATTACAGTTTGTGACAACAACACAAAAGATCAAAATAGAAATTTAAATCAAATGACTAATTTTAGTGAATCTATTGTATTACTAAAATACATATGTTTAGCTGGCTGGTCCATTTTTAAATTTATAGCAGACTGTTATTTAATATCTGAAGAACAATATTGCTTCGATGCAGAGAAAAAGTATTATCAAAACTTGCATCCATTAAATATTAAATGCATCACTCATAAGAAAATACGCAAAATCATTATTTTAAAAAAAACAAGCATGTCTCCCTGAAAGCAATAAAACAAAACAACAATACGTGCAAAAACGATTGTTTATTTTTTACAGCAATATATCATAGAGTTGTTGTTGACTTCAACTGCTCTATGGGACATGGCCATTCAATATTAAATGTAAGCAGCAGTTGTCTTATGTAGGTGTGAATGCTAAATAGTGTGGGCATTATTCTTGTCGACAGAAAAGTTTATACCTAGATGAGCAAAATTATTGTTGTTATTAGCATTGATTATACTTTTTAGAACTAACTTTGTCACTTTCAAATAGACAGTCTTCAAATGTGGTTGTCTTATTTTAAATAGATTTTAATGCATAATAATGTTGCTGCCTCAGCTTTTCAGCAATTGTCACTTTAAATCATAAAAGTTGCATTCGTTGACATCAAACTTTTGTAAACTATGTCATTTATTTTACCAACTATTACTGCTTTATTTATAGAACTATGACCTTACCCCAAATCATCTAGCTGTAACAGTAAAAGTATCAGCGACGTGTTTATCGAACAACGGACAAAAATGCTCGAACACTTTTAATAATATCATAGCCGCATTATCTACATAGATATCAGGGAACCAAAATATAAAAAAGGCAAACCTTTTTATTAAGTCTATTCGGTTAGACCTCATAGAGCACCAGATGAAGAGGACAATGGTAGAGAGTAGATACACACTAAATGTTACGATAAAAACATCAGCCATAGATGTAGGGAGTTAATAATAGGTACTAGTAAGTACACATAACTCGTCTGTACGTCTGTAGCCTTTGAAATATCGCACTGGACAGAATACTGGTGCACCTTTTGACCCAACGTTAGTAGCTGAGATACAAATCATCCTTTCAAGAGTGCCGTATGTCATTTAGGATACAAACATAAACCTATTTTTACATGTCGGAGATCTGCTCCAATCTTACTACTTATATGTACCTAGGTCAATGAGCAGTGTGAGCAATGTTTTCTGTTCTTCACGAGAGCGACTCAATAAATACGACATTGAAGACCAGCTCAATTGACATTATACCCATTTAGCTCCCTAAATATATTTTTCTGAAGCACTTCTAGCTTTCAATTATAATAATCGTAGCTATCAATTTTTTGTCGGCTAGTCAATTTACGTTGTGATAAAAATGCGGATAATAAACTTGGGTTAACAAAAATATTTTGGTAAAGTATTAATAATTTAATAAATTGTGAGTGCAAAAGTTTATTAAAAGAAATAATTGGTAAAATATTAGTTATTTTATTTTTTGTCTGCAGGGTCCATAAGGTAAACAATAAAACTTGTTTGGTATTCTCGCAAACCAAAACAATTATAATTTTGTTAAACATTGATTACAAACAGTTCATACAAACAATTTCAAACATGGCAGGCAACCATTGTAAATGCTTAACCGGAACATAACAGAGTAAAGAAACATAGTTCCACCGCCGCACAAAAAGCTGCCAAAACCAGAACGCTTTTTATTCTACATGGTTATAAATGACCAAAAGTTAAAAAAAGCATTAACACATTTTAGTTGTTACATAACTAACAATTGATTATTGACAGTTGGTTGCCCTATTTTCACAGTGTGACTTTTTTAAAACAACTTTTACCAATCACAGTGGTTAATGTAGATCAAAATATAGTCTTCAGTATTTAAAAACAAAAATTATTATTTGTTACCAAAAGATAATTGAATGACATGAATAAGTGTCACCAACACTAACTCTGACAGTTATGACGAAACTCACAGCAAAGTTGTATCTTGGGGATGCAGTAACAAAAACTTTTATCATCTCAAAAATTCATAATTCTTACTTTTGTTCCATTTACACATTAAAAGTTTGGCTAACTTTTACTACTGTATAGTGTCAGGTTGGTTACCATTATTACATCTGGTTTTGGTTGGTAGAAGACTTGGTGTTTGGTTGAAGCCGAGTCTAGGTCGGGTCTGGGGTTGATTCCCGGTCAAGTATGGATCGAGTCCAGGTCAAGTCTAGGTAGAATCTGAGGTCGAGTATGGATTAGGTCGAAGTCAAATCTGGGTCAAGTCTGGGTTGAGTCTAGGTCAAGTTGTCTAAAAAGGTTAACAACAGTATTAGAGGCCATTGTTAGCTGCTTGTGCGGATAATTAACCCTGCACAATCTCACAGTGTCTCAGTTGTTCATAGCTAGAGCATAGGCTGATATTTCTGCAGTATCAATAATAACTGCATATAACAGCAAAACTCTACATCGAATAAAATCAGTTGATTTTAATCTTTTTACCCTGTATCAACTGAAATACTTGTTATATACATATACATGTAGATGAAAAATTACTACTTGAAATGAAACTGCTGCCTTAATACATTTATTTTATAATTGTGCTCCCTTAAAACTGGTAGAGGACAGGCATACTGTCTGGCTGTTGGTTGTAGTCCAGCACACTCATATATCTCTCGCTTTGAGTTCTAAGTACAGATATCTGCATTACAAACCAGCCACACAACACCACGGCTCCCACCTTTTTTATGAGAAACCTAAAGAAGCAACAATATGGTAAAACAAAATGTTTCCTCAGTTTTAATTTACTTGCGCAGAAAACAGAGAGGGGACATCAAATTTTATATTACAAACCAGAGTGCAAGTGATGCTGTCTGACTCGTGGAGGATTGTCCATATTGTACCAAGAAATCTCTACCATCTACAGATCCTACAAGTCTCCAACATAACAGACTAAGCATTGCCATCAGAAACAATGGAGTGGAAAAGTCTGAACTTACTCCTGCTGACTTGGAAGGGAATATGCTGTCTGCTTTTTATCTGCAATATGGAAGTTACTAGCTAGTAGAACTGAGGCGCTACTTAAGTTGTAAAAACAAAGAATGGCTTTCAGTTAATATTGTAAAACTATCTTGCATAAATATGCAGCCGACAAATTTACAGCACTGTGCACTTGAAGGTAACTAAAATTTTGCAACACACAAAATTTCCTAGTTGGGCTCTTTATCACAAGCAACAACAATCAACTGAAATAACGTAAAAAATAAAGCTCCGAGTAATGTGTGTGGGCCAAGGGCTCTTCATCCATTGTGGAGTAGAGTTATATTCATTCACTGGAGATATAGATATAGAGCTACCGACTTGACTGTGCCAGAAAACTGAGTTTTGTTGGTGAAAGGGTGTTTAGTGGATTAAGCGGAGGCCCCCAAAATCCACTACAATAAATCTTTGCTGGTTTATCAAAGAAATTATGAAGGCTATAATTGTAAAGATTAGTTTACACTGCTAAAAAGTGAATTCTACCACGGATGTTTGCAATGAGCTTAATATAACAGTCTATTGTGTGATTTCTGAGTCAAGCAAAAAAATTCTTTAACAATCTATTTCTAAACAAATTATAATGCTACTGAGCAAAGAAGTAAAAGATACAGACCGTGTAGTTTTTATAGTTGTCGGCAGCAATGACTTGCTCTGACTCTGAACTGTTCAGTAATCGAACTCATCTAACAGGCACATCCTGTGGGCGAAGAGGACCTCACTACTTGTGAACTCCCTTGGAGGTATGCAGCTGATTGTCTTCTGTGGATCTCCTGGAGGTTTAACTACTAGCATCAGTACTACAGCACATACTAGTAGTATGATTGGGGTTACTAGATGTAGTAGCCTATCTATTACTGTGAAATCCCATTCCATCTTTCCTCCGTCTCTGCAACTATATATATCATATCATTGGTTGGTAAAGTTATCTCTGCATCAATCAGAAAGCAACATTAAATATAAACATACCTGGTGCTATTTGTTTTTCTCTCATTGCTAGTTTCCATTCTGTTGATGGTTTGTTGGGAGTCAAGAATTAGAGGAGCTAGTACTCACCTACACCAGAGCAACATATCTAACATACAGCAATGTTAGGAACTCATAATTGCCAATTATTAACTAACTCAAATATAGACAGACATGAAATGTCTATATTGATGCACAAACAAGTTCAGGTGTCAGACAAAATAAAGTTAATAAACAAAAATTCTAACCTGTGCTTTTGTGAATCTGTTGATTTGTTCACGCTTGGCTGAGTCTTAACATCCAACAAGGAAGTGGCCTGCAACAAACTTTCATTTAAAAGCCTTTCAACCCTGTCAGTCTACAGCCTTTTGACCTATTTATGACCCAAGATTTAGTTACATAGATAAAAGAATTACAAGTAGTCATCATTGAGGTGAGAAGGCTCAGCAGAATTTTTCAGCCAAACTAGCTTACCTGGTAGTTTCAATTTCAGAATTTTTACAATATGCCTGTAAAATTGCACCCTCACCACAGCTCAGATGATGGGGCATTGGTTGAAATGGTTGCTTTTCCTCCTGAATCATCTGCCCACGAACCATTTACACAGAGTGAACCGTCTGCACCGCAAGAACTTTCAACTGGGTTTACTTTGACACCTGAAAGGTATGCATGCATATTTGTAAGTCTTCGAATCTTTAAGGTTGTCAGCTATAAGCGATAACTGATACTGTTTGTTTTATAGTTCCTGGCAAGTTAAAATATCCAACCAAGCAACATTCCAACCAGCGGTGTGGGATGTTAACCTCATAGATAGAATGTTGTACTTGGTAACACCTGTTATATTCTTAATCAGCTCCATCTTGCTTTTGCTTGTGGTTACTGACATACCTCCACCTGCACCCTCCATCGAGTGCTTCTTTCCAAACGATCAACCAGATAGCGTCATAGCATATGCAAAGGAAAGTTGCTTGCGACCTGATGATTACAAACCTGAGACTGTAAGTGAATTTCTACTGTTTTGCTTTGCAGTTCAAAATACAACTTAATTGTGTCCTCCAAAGTTATATAAATATGGTGCAACTGTGTAGGTGGTTACAAAGGAGTGTAGAAGACCTACCAGCAGTGGGTAGTGAAATACCCCTGAAATACACTACATTTGTACCTCTTATACTAGAGTGATCATATTTGCCGTGACCTCCGATTCCTATAGTACAAGTTTTGGTTTCATCAGCAATCCATACTTCTGATGCTATATTTTTCGTCTTTTAACCACATATATAAATTGTTTTTTTTAGAAGAAAACAGTCTAAAAGAATGAATAGATAGATGCTCTAAAAATATTTTTCATAATTAAATTAGCAGACACTAGAAAAAAATACGTTTGTTTTACACTTCATTAATTCTTTTTGTAGAAAACTTTCTATCGCTACGTTCCTACAACAAGGTATGAAAGCCCGGATCTTCTCTCAAAACTTGTTCTGATGATAGTGCTATGTTTTGCACCATTCATGCTGTGGAGGATTGTGGGTAATGCCGATGTTGTTCAGTACATGACAGCCAATGCTAGAACACAGTCATCGTCACATAAACCATCTATTGCTATGTAAGTAGTAAGTAGTAATGTATTTCACTGCACAACATCAACAGTCAATTCACTTACATCATATGGGCTATCTAGCCTGTTTCACTAGGTAAGGCAGTTTTGTATTGGCTGCTATTTGGTTTTTGGAAATGTATTGTAGTGGATTTTGGGGGGGCCGATCAAAGATCCACCAACAACACCTCACTCCAGAGGTCACCGTCCAATCTACTTCCAAACGGAGGAGAATGCCAACTTCGCAACCGTAATCAGAGCCCACGGCTCAAACACACAACTCAGTGTTTCAATGAGTAAACCATATTATATTATACGACAATAACCCAGTGTGGTATTGTAAAGGATTTTGTCGCACCTTTACCAAACAGCTACTAGAGAAGTGTACTTGTTTAGCAATGTAACAGCAATTGCTAATGAGAGCTACTTATTCGCTAGTAGTGGCTCTATGTATAGATGAGCTATGAGTCAATAAGCTCCGTGTTGTGCCGTGTGCAAGTATCCTAATACTTTTTGGCCAACTGCCAAGTGAACACACCGGGTTACAATAGCTAACACTTTATTGCTTCAAGAGACAAAAGCTTACTCAGAGTACCTCTCTTTGTAAGCGCACAATCTAATCTGCCCACTGGGCCACATGTTGACCAAGTTATGCAGTTCAATATTCTAATGAACAGTTGAAATATAACAGAACAGGATTGGTCAATAACATTAATATAGGTCAAACAAAATAGCATAAACAAGCAGGCGCAATGAAAACATATATACAGTCAATAAACATAACAATAATGCGCCAGCCAACTTCTTTAGTAAGGCGGGAAATCCCTTGCTTGAATCTTGACTCATCAGTCTCTGCGGCAGGCACGCATCCACTTCTATTCTAAGGCAATCAGGCGGAGCTGAGTCTAGTATGACTAACTAGTGTTTATACACTGCATACTGGCTAGCATAGCATCAATGATAGAGGCCACCTATGCTAAATTCCATTACATAGGCCGCTTCAACTATTAGTATCGCCGTACTCATAGTTAACCAGTCATGAGGTGGCCGCTCCAAGAGAGGAGAGAGGTCTACGCTTACAGCGCAACCCTTGGCACAAGTCCATGTGCGTCTACAGTGGGGGAAATCACACCCTGCATAGTGCACAGAGGGAGTGAAGGGGGCCCACAACCAGTGGGCTAATAAAAGGGGGTGGGAAGGATAACACATCACCCGGTGGTTAATACGGTAGAAGGTACACACAACCAGTGTGACCGACTGAGAGAGGTGCACACAACCAGTGTGACTAACGGAGGGAGGGTTGCACACAACCCGTGTGACTACCGAAGGGAGCGGAGGAATACCTTTCCTAGAACAGCTGGCCTCGCACTGTCTGTGCGGCTTGCTTTAGTTCGACTATCTCTCCCTTCAGGAGTTCTGCTTGCGCCTTTAGCCTGGCGACTTCTATCTCTGAGAGGGTGCCCGTGACCACCTTCATCCGAAGGCCCTGCAACTGAGAGTCCAGTTCAGCGGCACCCTGCTCTATCGCAGCAGCCCATCGCGCCCTGTTCCGCATAAACCGTACTGGCAGATCTACCTCAAAGACTGGAGGGTCTGCTGGTGGGAGCACGGGGGAAACACCGGGTGCGAAGGTCCGGCCTACTGCAAGGGGAGCAGGGGGTGGAGAGGGAGAGGGCCCAGGGGAGACAATCATGGCCTCAGGACTTGGTACAATTACCGTGTGCGGCTTCTTTGGTATCTTATACCCGGTTAGGGGTATAGCCATCAGCGGCACAACGCCAGGTGGTGTAGGGGAGGGTCCTGGGAGGGGAGCCATGACTGCATCACACCTCGAAGGTGCTGGGGGAGGAGACTGGACCTTTCCAGTCTGGGTAGGTTGGCAGGTACCGAATGGCGCTGGATTAGTCCATTCCTGATACCTGCAGAAAGCCGAGTAACTCTCTCGGTCTACAGCATAAATATAGCCAAGGCGTTGGTGGTGATCAGTATCTTCTGAACCTCCACGCGCCCTCTGGTGGCTGTATATGCTGTCTCTGCTGCTACTCGAGTATCTACAGCGGCAAAAGTAGCGTACGTGGTGCTGGTGGACATGCACCGACAGTTGCCTCATGTTCTTTGCTACGAACTTACAACTTGGGCAGGTACTGCGCCGTGCCCTCTTCAAATCTCTCTGGATGGCTTTCTCCGTCTTGGGGGCAACCCACTGCAAGAGTCGCCGGGCAATAGGAGGTTTCTGGCCTACCAGGTGAGGAGCTACCACCTCTTCCTCCACGGTTGGTGAGGAAGGGCAGGAGGCAGCAATGTCAACTAACTTGACTACAGGCGTAGACACCGAAAGAGGCGGTTCATCTACTGGCAAAGGGGAGGTGGGTACAGGTGCTGGGGGCACAGCAGGAGTCCTCGCCTTCCTCCGTGTGGGGATCAGGTCGAGGAGCGGAATCTGTCCACTGGACGCCGTACAGCCAGGCAAGGTGACAATGGCTCGCACAGTCAGTGGAGGAGAACCTAGTGTAGAGGAGGGGGTGGCTGTAAGGGGGAGGTTACCCCGCTTAGAAGGTCCAGCCAAGAGCTCTGCTCCTCTCCTCTTACTAGGGACAATCTTCCCCAGCGCCTGCATACGCTCCCTGGTGACCGCGTGAGGCAGTCTAGTACCTATAGGTGGCTTTTCTTGCACCACTACTGTACTTAGACTCAACCCCGGGTCATCCCGGGCCGGGGGAGGGGGGCCCCGGGTCGGGGGTGAAGTTTCCAACACCCGGGAGGGGGTGGGGGGCCCACGGGAGGTGGAAGAGCTGGCAGGAAGTTTCGCAACACTCTGGCTACAGGGGAGAGTGTCCGATGCCGGCACCGTGGGTACACTGGGGGGTGTGGGGGCAGCTGGGAGTGGTGGAGACTCCGTGGACTGCCACTGAAGAGGAGGTGTCTGCTTGAGTGCCAAGGGGTCACGGGAGGAGCTATGGCGGCGAACCCAATTGTCCATCAGCTCACTCTGACTGGTGACTCCTAAGAGCTCGTTCTCTCTCTCTATCTCTTTCTTCCTTCCCTCTGCGCAGGGTACCCGGTGGGTAGCAGCAATCTTCTGTGCAGAAGGGGTGGACTGAGAAGTGGGACAGTCCCGTGAAGAAAGGGAGGAAGGCAGCTGTGCGGCAGCAGAGGTAATCTCGTCCTCGAACTCTTCTTCTACTTGCAGTTGAAGGCATTCATCTCCTTCTTGAGGCAAAACACTGGTAGGGGAATCCATGTAGTGGTTGGCACGTCCAGTCACTTTGGGTACTTGTTCAGAAATGCCTGTTCCCGCGTGCGGCAGGTTTGTTTGATCTTGACTAGAAGCATTGCAAACAACAGGCAGTGGTGGATCCGCAAAGACTGACTGGTGGTTCAACTCAGATTTTGACCGGCCGTAGTTCTCTGGTGGAGAGGAATATTCTCCTGGATTTTTTCTGGCATTTTCGCTAGAGTGTCCTCTTTCCAACGACACCCAGTATGGGGGTGTGGCTACATCCCGTCCGGAGCTATTCTTCTTTCCGGGCGGCACTAACCGTTTTTGGAAATCATTACCCCTAGGTGGAAAACGGGTCGACTTTGGGTCCTCAGCGCTTGATGGGTTTTGCTGCCAGCAATCTAAATCTTGGCATGCAGCAGCGCTAGAACCTGGCCTTCCTGCAGATACCCAGTTTGTGGGGGTTTCCGTAAGAACTCCACCCAGGAGATCCGTTTGAATCTCAGGCATTTTGGCATTTTCGACCACTCTATCCACTTCTTTTGCAGTTGCAATCAGATGGCATAGTGGCTGTCCATGGTGCCTGGGTGGGCCGACGTTCTTTCGTGGCCGTTGTGATGACACAAGTGGTGGTTGGCTCTCAGTCTCTACAGGGGGTGGGGGCGTCTCAGCCACTGGGGGAGACAACTCCTGCACATTTTGACCGTTTCTGGCTGAACCACTTGTCCGATCTTCACCAGATTTGCTGTCAACAACTGGGGGAGCGGCAGCCCTTCTTGCTACTGGCCGCTCCAAATTTGACACCCTTTTTTCTGGTGGAAGAGGCAATTTAGTCTCTAATGGTGGTGGTTCCAACAGAGGGGACGCAGGTAGGGGAGACAGGGGTGGAGAAGATTGAGCAGGAGGGGTGGAGGTAGGCATGGCAACCGCCTCGGTCGGCTCAACCTCTCCAGGGCCCGCTCCTCTGTAGTGGTCTCTCGTGCTTCCCGCCTTCAGTTCTACTGGCTGAGCAGCCGGGTTCACACACCTCACTACTTCATGTCCTTTGCTATCTGGTTTGTTTAGACTAGCAGTAATTGGAGGGCATCCGTGTCGGGGCTCTACTAACCCAAGGGGTAGGCAACTCGGTGTGGTGTCCTTACACAGGATGGTAGACTCCTCGCCTGGAGGTAGCTGCGTGGTACGTAGGACCTGAACATTGTTCATTAGCAGTGTACCGTTCTTGTCCGTACAGCGAATCTCTTTTCCTGCTACGACAATGGCACACTCGTTGAACCTCATTCGGCAATCATGGTCGGTGAGGAAAGGCATCCCCAAAATAGCGTCTTCGTTTATGCGACTGACAACAAATGTGGCTTCAGTTTTCACACCACGGAGACGAAGGGTAGCTTTCACCGTGCCATAGAAGGGGATCTGAGTACCGTCGGCTAGGATACCATGTGGCTCACTCTCCTGTACTGACTGTCTTACTGACTCAGGTAACTGGTTAAAGACGTGCTTGGATAGGAGATTTGTGGTGCAGCCGGTATCGACTAGAAGGGTAACTGACTTGCCTTCAAGCTTCCCTGGGAGGAAGTAGCTTGCCCGGTATGGCCGTTCTATCTCAGTGTTAGACAAGCAGTTAGGTTGAACCTTTGCAGCTCGGGAGGGGGGAGGCGATGCTCTATTTCTAGGGCGTGAAGGGCACTCCACTGACGGGCTGACTGGTGCAACTACTGGTTGGTGTCTCTGAGCGGGGGCAGGCTGGTCGTTCCCCGACACGGGTTTTGCTCTGCTTACGGTGGTTGTCTTAGGTTTAGACGGACAGCCTCTACTGTAGTGGCCTGTCTGTCCACAGCCCCAACACTGAGGGGGAACCAACTGCGCCGTAGCAGGCTGTGACACCGTGTGTGGAGAGATCTGTTCCATGACAGGGATGGCAGGTGTAGCCGGTGAAAGGTTTGGCACCACATTAGGAGTGTAGTGGGGAACACGGGCAGGAGCTTGCATTGCTGCAGGAGCAGGGTACATGCCAACAGGGGGTGTATGCATACCCGGCTGCGGCCACTGTCTCATTTGTTGCAACTCTAATGCCATGTTCTGCACTGTCTGGGGTAGATGAGTCATCACACCTTCCGACACGGGCGCTGGCTGCTGGGGTGGAGGGGAGTAGCTCACTGTGGGGTAGTTGTTAGTAACCCGACATGGGTGAGCCATCCCTCCTGGAGCCTGCGACACCATGGCAGAAGTCTGATAATGATGGAATGGTTTCATGGAAGGCTTACTGGGTTCTTCTTCTTCTTCTTCATCACTTTCTACAACTCGTACCCTGTATGGTTTCGAGTCAGGGACTGCCTTGATGTGGAGGAACTCGCTTCCAGCACGAACTGCGTCTTCCAGGCTCTGTGTGAGTCTGTCTAACGCCTCAGCTTCTGCCGTGCCCACTGGCAACCGCCCAGTGCTCCTGGCTCTCTGTGTGGTCATCAACGTGGAGTATAGTCTTCACAATCAGCAGGGTTTGTCAGCACGGGAGGAGACAACTCCGTGTACCAGATGAACAGTGGAAGACTGACAGCACACCGCGTCAATGCCGTGTCAACACTAGGTTAGAAACTCTGGCCGTATATAGGCAGGACAGTTTCTAAATCACTCGGTACAGCGTATGCAGGGTACACTGCAAAGCTGAGAGGGGTACCCTGCAGAACTGAGAGGGGTACCCAGGGTTTGAAAGAGATGCCTGTACGATCTCGCGTGAGCAGTACAGCGACTACCGAGTTCACCGAGCAGGGTGACTGTAGTTCTCTTATCAAACACAGCAAGGGGAGGGGGGTGTTCTGCCGGGTGGGGGGTACCACCGGGTCAGAGCAAGGGGTGTAACAGTGTCCTTGGGTGGTAGTTTGGCTGCTACCAGGCAACTATTACGGTATAGCAAACACCAATACTCGGGGAATGAGTAGGGGTGGTGTTTGGCAGTGTACAGCTTCTCTAGTAGTGTCTAACGTTCACTAGTATCCCACCGCTGCCACCAATGTAAAGGATTTTGTCGCACCTTTACCAAACAGCTACTAGAGAAGTGTACTTGTTTAGCAATGTAACAGCAATTGCTAATGAGAGCTACTTATTCGCTAGTAGTGGCTCTATGTATAGATGAGCTATGAGTCAATAAGCTCCGTGTTGTGCCGTGTGCAAGTATCCTAATACTTTTTGGCCAACTGCCAAGTGAACACACCGGGTTACAATAGCTAACACTTTATTGCTTCAAGAGACAAAAGCTTACTCAGAGTACCTCTCTTTGTAAGCGCACAATCTAATCTGCCCACTGGGCCACATGTTGACCAAGTTATGCAGTTCAATATTCTAATGAACAGTTGAAATATAACAGAACAGGATTGGTCAATAACATTAATATAGGTCAAACAAAATAGCATAAACAAGCAGGCGCAATGAAAACATATATACAGTCAATAAACATAACAATAATGCGCCAGCCAACTTCTTTAGTAAGGCGGGAAATCCCTTGCTTGAATCTTGACTCATCAGTCTCTGCGGCAGGCACGCATCCACTTCTATTCTAAGGCAATCAGGCGGAGCTGAGTCTAGTATGACTAACTAGTGTTTATACACTGCATACTGGCTAGCATAGCATCAATGATAGAGGCCACCTATGCTAAATTCCATTACAGTATAATAACGGCAAAGTATCTTGCTGCTTGTAACAGTCTCAAGCAGAATACCAATACAAGGATCAGTTAGAAAGCTCTGCCTATTATAAGCAGAGTAGCAGAAAACATATGCCCAAATAAGGGGGCAACAAATCACCAGTGGCAGGAAGTGATTATACGAATGAAAAGACAAGATATAAATAACGCAGTATGATATTGGCTAGAATAAGATTAAATATATAAGGCGCCCAGAAGTAAGGGGCGAAGCTTCACAGTCAATAGTGCTGAGTCAGGGTGGTGCAATAGGTAGCACAGGTTCCTAGCTGTTGTGGTTTGTGTTCCTCGTCTTTCGTCATTCCGGTGCTAGCTAAGAAGCAAACTTGGGCTTCTGCATCTTTTGGTAGTACTTTAGGTCCACAGGGTATAGCCCTTCTCTCCTCCCCGCCCCGGCATAGGGTCGGTAATGACACCGCAGGACCGGTAGTGCATGCTGCAGGGTTGGTAGTGCTTCTGCAGGGCCGGTAGTAATTCTACCAGCTCTCTCACAAGGTTTTCTGGCCGTGCCAGACTCAATTTAGGTGTGCCTGACACTCAGCAGTTGTCAGGGGGAGCTTGTGCAGATGTAGTGGCCATGAAAATCCACCACAGCAAAAGCTGTGTAAAAAGTTGTCTGTTTATTTGCATGTTTGTTTGTTTGTTTTTACAGTCTTTTCTACCAATCAAGTAACTAATATTGCCATTTTGGCATTAAAAAAACATGATTGGCCATAAAAGTTGTGTCAAAGGCCATACGTTTTTAATATATGCTACGTACTTGGATGCTTCCATAAGTAACTTTCAGAAACTGGAAAATAGGCAAGGTAAATTTCTATCAGTCAAAGTCAAACGACTTGCCATCATCTCGACAACTTTTTTTCTCATGGTCTGAAATTATACAAGTCAGCATTTGCAAGTGCAAAGTATTAAGTAACACATGTTTAACGCCTGCCTTTAATCATCATGTAGAATAGATAGATTAGCTAAACATCGGAGTTCATTGAAGCTAGACACCCTCTACCACTACCTTTCACTTCAACACCTGGGTACATTGTTTGTTTTAGGTTTTTTTGAAAAAATGAAATGTATGGAAATAAAAGTGTTCTGAAATGAAACATAAGAGCAGTTTTCTCAGAGCAGTGGGATAAAAATGTGGTTTAGCAGGTAAATTGTACGTAATATGGGCTATGACCAATCATAATTTAACTGCAATGTGGTAGTAAAGTTATTAGAAATTGAATTTATGTTTTAAAGGGCCTGAAAAGTGAAATTTGAGTAGAAGTAACTTAAGGAGCATTATTGGTGTGCAGAGCTTGGTTCATGATATGGCTATCACTTTGTAGCCAATAGCAGTACAAGAATTCTGAGCCAACCAATAGTGCCCGATCAATATTATTAGCAATCCATCTTTGTCAAATCCTGCTGAAAAGTCATCGGTGGCCCTTGCTGTATAAGTTATTTGTTTTATATAAGTGTTGTTGTAAAATTGATAAAGTATTTTACAGCGCTTATAATTTTTGAATATTTTTCAAGTAAAACTGTTACATCATCAATAACGCTTTTCTCATTGAACTATCTTGTTGGCCTATAGCAGTTTTTCATTCAAAAATGATAAAACGCTATGCAAAATCACAAAACAAGCTCTTACAAATGTAGCTGTTTTGCGTAGAACTAGGGCTTTGCAAAACCTGCTGTTGTGCAGAGACTGTTATTTTAATAAATAAATTAAAATAAGGGTCAAATTTTTTTGCAGTTTTTGCGATCATTAATTACACAGCAGCATTCACACGCTAATATTTCACGGCCAAAGTATCAAAATACTGATAAATATTGCTTTAAAAATAACCCAATTTCCAAATTCTATATTTGGTAAAATTTATACTTATTTGTAAATACAATAAAATTTTTTAAAATTGCACCTTGTTATCAATTTTGTATACAAGAAAATGATGAATAAACCTAAATATTACTAATTTGGCTGCATGTAAAGCAGAAGATCACCTACTAACAATTTCCAATTCATTCAAGAAATTAATTTTGAGTTTATATATTTTGTATCGTGTCTTTTCATCTGCTATTATATCTTTATTTTTTGCATGTGGTTATGTTATACCCACAAATCAAATACAATTTTTGGATATCGAAAAATTGTTGCCAGTTTTATCAAATAGCATTAAAACCTGTTTGGCTTAAAAATGTGCTGATTTTTCTTGTAGGTTTATTCTAACAAAGCTAATTGCGGTGGTGATCTGTGCAGTGTTCATCAACTTGATGTCTGTTATTTCTGTGGAGACTGCAGGCTATACACATGCTGTAGAGATTTATAAAACACCAGTCGATGAAACAGTTTTTTGTGAATATCAGGTTACGTTAAAAGTTTATAACTGTTTTTCCGAATGATTCAAAGCACATTTTGCATCAAGTGATGTCTAGTTGAGTTACTTTGTTCCAGTGTTCAACTAACTGTACCATTTTAGATCATGAAGTTATCACGATTGCAACGATACACTGTACAGTGCGTTGTTAGTGTAAACAAAGGGGTAACCTCTCCTCGATCCACGATGGTAGACCACAGTAATATACCTGTACAGGTAGTCTGGTCTCTCAGAGTTTGGTGTATTGGTCTGTTGGTGGTACAGGTCATCAACCTCTTGGTTATACTTGCCTTTTTATTGGTCAGTCAATCCAAGTGGAATCGTCTCACCATGATAGAAAAGTAAGTGCATAAACTATACACTACAAGCTTTCCTTTTTTGTAAGGTTGAAATTAATTAGTGGCCGACATCAAGGATTCTGTTTAGTAAATTCTAGTGTCATCACATTTGTTATGATGGAAAAGACAACTCCAGATTTAAATTTTTATATGATTTCATTGGGAATTTAGAGCGAACGTTGACAGGACTGAACATTGACAAGAATGAATGCAGACACATCCTGGAATGAATGTCGAAAGACCTGGAATCAAGGTCGACTATGTTAGAGAGAAGAAAAATTCTATGTTCATTCTCGACGGTGTCGACATTCATTCCTGGCGACACATAAAATTTTGTGTCGATGTTCATTCTAAGAATAAAAAAATTATTGTTTTTTTAACAGTAGGCAACTCCTGGAATGAAAGTGAAAATGGTATTTTATATATCGCCAAGAGCGAACGCAGACACATGTCCAAGAATGAAAGCCAAAAATTTCTGGTTTATAGTAAAGTCGACATTCAAGGGTGTGTCAGTGTTCATTCCTGCTCACATTCATTCCAATTCCCTAGTGTAGGTGTTTGTTAAACTTTAATGTAACAACACACAGCATTACTGGAAAGATAACTCCACATCTTAAATTTCTATATGATGTCATTGCAGACTAGTCGGCAGAACACAAAATTTACAACTAAGAGAGGCTATGGATAATTCTATTGGTTATGCTGGAACCTTTGTTGGAATGTTGGCTATTCAAAACGGGTACAGTCAACAAGTCACATCATTGTTTGCTGGAATGGAAAAACAACTCCAAGCTTTGCTGAATAAGAGACAATGAACGTGATAAAAGCAGCAGCCATTTGTTTCTGTAAATAAAAGTTCCAGCAAGAGTAGTAATATATGAGCAGATCTCCCTACCAAGTGTTTTTTTGTGGATCTTGGGGTGATACAATGGGTTATGGCGTTGGATGACTTCGCCGAGTTTATATTGTATTTTATTTGAGGGGTATTTGAGTGGCATTTGAGTGGCATTTAAGTGGCATTTGAGTTTTGATTATTTTTTTACTTGATTTGAACTTATATGGCATATAGATTTTGAATGTATGGCATTCAAGTTTTGATAATTTTTTGAATTCGCCGAGTTTATATTGTATTTCATTTGAGAGGCATTTGAGTGGTATTTGAGTGGTATTTAAGTGGCATTTGAGTTTTGATTATTTTTTTACTTAATTTGAACTTATAGATTTTGAATGTATGGCATTCAAGTTTTGATAATTTTTTGTAATTCGACTCATATGATATCTTGAGAGAGAGGAGAGAGAGGAGATATATCTACATTGAATAAATACAGTAATTAAAAATGAAACAATATGTGAATATATACATTTATTGTGTAATAAGTAGGGAAAATTTCATATAATATAGCTAGAGTCAGTAAATATTAAATAATAACAAACACTACAACTTGTAATGACAATCAATGCATAAGCTTTTACTAAAAAACTATCTTGAAAACCTTCAAAACATGATCCCAAATGGAAAAAAAATGGATAAAGTTAGATATTCATCTATTTGTTTACATCTACAAAAAAGAGGTATTTGGTGAAATATTTTTTCATTTTATTCAATTTTCATTAATTTTTTACAAAAACAAATCATCCTCTAAATGGTTAAATTTCATCTAATTGTACAAATTTACAAAAAAACAGGGTATTTGGTAAAATATTCTTTCATTTCATTAAATCTTCATTATTTTTTTGCAAAAAAGAAATCACCCTTTAAATGGTTCAATTTTATCTGTTTGTATATCTTTACAAAAAAAAACAGGGTATTTGGTAAAATATTTCCTTTATTCTATTCAATTTTCATTAATTTTTTCAATAATTGCTTAAATATACATTATTCATTATTTTCTTATTGTTAGGTAAGCAACCTATCATACAAAATTAGTTTCTTGAGTGAGGGTTTTCTGCATTTTCCTTTTGAATTTTTTTCAAAAATTTACCATTTTTTCAAAAACAATCATTTATATATACAATTTCCATTATTTTTTTAAACAGAACAATCTCTATCTCTGAGAGGTTGGAGATATTGGGGTAGAAAACTTAGACATGATGATGAGAAGGCTATGGATTTTCCCATTCAAGAACAAACCATTTTCGATGGCAATTTCAATTCTGAAAACTAAATCAATGTAATTTGTTTTTCAAAATGCAATCATCAGAAAGCTTCTGTCATGATGAGGAGGAGGTTATGGATTTACCCATTCAAGAACAAACCATTTTCGATGGCGACTTCAATTCTAAAAACGAATTAGAACTGAAGTATGTGGTATTACGTAATAATTTTTTTTAAAGAAAAAAAATTGTTTTTCAAAATGCAATCATCAGAAAACTTCTGTCATGATGATGAGGAGGTTATGGATTTACTCATTCAAGAACAAACCATTTTCGATAGCAACTTTAATTCTAAAAACTAAATCAATGTAACTTTTTTATTCTTTGTCTCCCATGAAATTGTTCAAAACGAATTAGAACTGAAGTATGTGGTATTACATAATAATTTTTTTAAAAGAAAAAAACACATCAAAATCGACAAATTACTCCTCTAGATAGTTCAAGTTTACAATATTTGAGAATTAATCGCAATAGAAACATTAAGCCTACTTGATAATAAAGAATTTGACAGTTAAATTTGACTAATTGATTCAATGTTATTATATGGATCTTTTGAAAATAAACATTTCAATGAAAACATCATATTTAGTCTTTGACACACTTGAAACCATTTTCCAGTAAATTTCACCAACAATATTTTAGAAATGTTTACTATGTTTTACTAATGTTTACAAGAAAAATGTGGTATTTTGGTAAAATATTCTTTTATTCCATTCAATTTTCAATATATTTACAAGAAAAATGCAGTATTTGGTAAAATATTCTTTCATTCCATTCAATTTTCATTAATTTTTTGAGCGAAGGTTTTATCCTACAGCATCCTTTTTAATTTTTTATGTTTTAAAACAGGGTTTTATTACAAAGTTTTTTTGTTTTTCAACTTTTTAAAAAAAATAATCATTATAATATATAGTTTTCGATATTTTTTTTAAAAAATAAATATATATAGAGATTTTTACTTTATATTCTTTTATTCCATTCAATTTTCAATAATTTTTTGAGTGAGGATTTTATCCTACACCTTCCTTTTAAATTTTTTATGTTTCACAACAAGGTTTTATTATATGACTTTTTTTCTTTTTTTAATTTTTTAAAAAATAATCATTGAAATATATAGTTTTCGATATTATTTTAAAAACAATATATATATAGAGATTTTCACTTTATATTTACAAAACTTTGGTATTTGGGAAAATATTCTTTTATTTCATTCAATTTTCAATAATTTTTTGAGTGAGAATTTTATCCTACACAATCCTTTTAAATTTTTTATGTTTCAAAACAGAGCTTTAATACATGTTTTTTTTTTGTTTTTTTTGATTTTTTTTGAACTTTTTAAAAAATAATCATTGAAATATATAGTTTTCGATATTTTTTTAATTTTTTTGTACTTTTAACTTTTTTAAAAACTGTCAAAAAATCACCAAATTACCTCTCTAGATGAATAAAATTTACAAGTAAATAATTGTAATAGAAAATATCATATCTAGTTTTTACATTCATAAAACTGTTTTATAGTAAATTTTCTGTAATACAAACTACTATAGCTTACGATATCAGTGGTTACAAAGCACTTTTCTTGAACAATATCTTCTTTGATGTTCTTCTGATATATTATTAGCCTCAGAGAGGAATTCTTGTATTCCGTATTCTTTTTGATCCAATAATTGACTAAAATACAAAAGTTATTCATTATATAAATAAATTTTACCGAATTTAAATTTTACTCTTAGCTACATTAGATAGTTTACATTATATATAACAGGAAAATAACTCACTGAGTTACATCATTCAGCTCATTATTTTTTAGGGCAAGTTCTTTACTCTGTTTTCTTTTTACGATATAATGGACTAAAATAAAAAGTGATGTATTAGTATAGCATGATTAAAATTAATGTAAAATAATTATAAACTTTTGTTATTTTTTCAACTTCTATGTAAAAGAAATACACTGATTACACACGAAAAAGTCCTTTTTTTCATCTGTATTCGGAATGTAGAAATATAAACATATATATATATATATATAATTTTAAAAATGTTTTACAACAAACACTCATGAATTATCCATTTATGTGATAAAACGTGTTATTTACGTGAGAAATTAAGCATTTTTGTAAAATAATTATAACCTTTTGTGATTTTTTTTCAACTTCTAGCTAAAAAAATACACTGATTACACAAAAAAGTCCTTTTTTTAATCCGAAATATTGTGGAGGATTGGAGGATCGGCGCCATCTTGAACATTCTATTAGTAAGTTCTATCGGAACCGTTCTATGTAAACACTCACTTAGTCTACATTCTATCGATTGGACAATTCTATGTGACACTCATTAGCTACATCCTTATTTCTATTGTATACACTTTAGAGCCGATAGCTCTATGTACATTTTTATTATTATCAGTTAACATGTAATCTTATATGTGTGCCATGTGAGTTTAGCCATGCAATCAGTCAAGGACCACCTCTTATATTTTATTCGCACACGCTGGCCAATCATTTGTGCCAGGTGTGGCCTCTTTTGTCTAAGCACTTGTCTATCACTTTTATTATGTAACAGTGTACATAAATATGGATGTTTGGTATCAATAAATCAGAGTCAGCTTGCACACTCTCAGAAGTTTCTTTGTTCTCTAACAAATAACTTCACTGCGCACCATTACTCGAGTAGTAATATACAAGCAGATCAGTCTGAACCTCTGCTGGTCGAACTTAGCCTTGCCTAAATTCACCTTCAATGTTCGACCTCTGCACTGCACTGAAATAGATAGTCGAACCTCTGCTGGCCGAACCTAGCTTGACTAGTTCACCCTTCAATGTTCGACCTCTGCACTGCACTGAAATAGATTAGCCGAACCTCTGCTGGCCGAACCTAGTTTGACTAGTTCGCCCTGCAAAGTTCGAACTTGCTATACACACTGATAACAGCTAACGCAATCGGCAGCTCACTAGTAACTGAGATGGTTAATCACCATTTCTCAACCTACTAAGTCGACCTGTGGGAGGATTGTATCGCTAGAGCATTAGACACAGTTGCCATTACAGTTCGGGAGGTTGTGCAGGTAGGCCGAGCTACCAACTCACATCCCCACAGTGAAATCCTGCACATTGGTGGCAGCAGTGGGATTGACAGACACCCACAAGCAGCACCTCCCAGAGGAAGGATGGCGACCAGAAGAAGAGCACTGAGTATCGACAGGGATCCTTCCAGCCTGCAGATGATGGGGACGCTCACCGATATCCTAGACCGCATGACAGTAGCCACAGCCAGAGATAAGTTCAGAGTACCACAGTACGATGGTACAGGGGACGTGGACTACTTCTTGCAACGGTTTCAGGAGGTGACCAGAGCAAACCATTGGTCGGCGGAAGAAGCAGTCATCCACCTACGCCAAGCCTTGACAGGCAAGGCCGAACGGTGCGGTCGAGGTGAGACCACTGAGGAAGTGGCACGGACGCTACGGGCGACCTTTGGCATGACTCGTTCGGAAGCTCAAGCAAAATTGCTAAGCTACCGACGAAACCCTAGGGACAGCCTCAGAGACCATGCCCTCACGGTCGAGCACCTCATTACAGCAGCCCACAGCACTCTGCCGCGACAGAATAGGGATGAGCTGGTGATGCAGACGTTCCACAGCACCCTAGGGCACACGTACCTGCAACGTCACTTGTTGGCGGTACGCCCTCAGAACCTGGAGGAAGCGATCCTGGCAGGAAATGAGTTCCTGCAGGTGCCTCACCAACCATTAGGAGGACCTCACATCAGGGCAGTAGAAGCCGACCCCCTGGAAGAGGAGATGACCCCACAAAGAGAGACGGCTCGACACCAAGAGGTACAGGACCCCTTGGCACAGCTGCTTAAGATCGTGGAAGGGTTGAGCAAAGAGATTGCCAGCCTAAAGACGGAAAAGAAGCCTGAGCCACCCAAGAGATGTTGGGGATGCCAACAGATAGGCCATACCCGGAAGGCGTGTAGGACCGTCCCTTGGCCTAGCCGCCAGGGAAACGACTACCGCCCGCAGCAGTAGGGAGACCCGCTGGCTGCACACGGGCAACGACACCTCAGAAGGAAAGGGCACAGGCGCCCTCCAGTGGACCGGCAACAGTGCGTCGAGCAACTCCTCCCCTGGACCTCCTGACTAGTCCCCCTATTGCCCTACACAACCGTTTTGCCAGCCTGTCGGCACTCGACAGCTTAGTGGCGGAAGAAACGGACGGCGACGGGACTCTAGAGCAGCAGGAACCAAGGCCCAGGAAGAAGGACAGGCAGACCCAAACGCCCCCACTGGAGAAGGAAGAGTTCATTCCAAAACCTGTGACACTCCAGAGCAACCAGATCGAGCGACCATATCGCTCGAGTTACTACCTACCTGGAAGGGTAGAAGGAGAGGCGGTAACACACCTCATAGACACAGGCTGCAACACTAACCTGTTGGCTAAGCGAGTCTTTGATCGGTTACCGAGCCACATACAACGCAACTTGCAGCACTATGATTCCCATGGGATCATGGCCGACGGTACTAGACTCCCGTTCTATGGCTTGCTCGCACTGAAGGGAAGGATACGGCACGTCAAGTTTGAGGAGACCTTTGTAGTTAGTCAGGTCAACGAAGACGTTATCCTGGGAATGACCTTCCTGACAAGCCAAGGATGCCAGATGGGATTCGACCGTCCAGTGCTGGTGATACAAGGAAAGGAGCTGGCGTGTACCGACCGCCACGGGAGAAATCTCGTGTCCAAGGTACAAGTCCGACAAGACACCCAGCTTCCACCACAGACAGAGGTGACTATTCCATGTCACCTGAGCTCCAGGGATACGTTTCCCCAGGGAGTAATTGAAAGCATACAGGGTGGGATACCCATCGCCACCAGCGTCAACAGGCCAGACGCTCAAGGACACGTGCTGGTTAGATGTCTGAACCCGACGCAGGACACCCTAAGACTACCCGCAGGAGAGGTTATTGGTACCTTTACGGGAGTGGAAGAGGGTGGCGTCCAGGAGCTGACAGAACCAGACAGACAACGGAAGAACAAGACGGGAGGAAGAGAGTTGCCCCCCCATCTACACGACCTCTTCCAGCAAGCAAAGAGAGGGTGCCAGGACCCATGGCAGGAGCAGCAAGTAAAGGAGCTGCTGATCCAATACCAGATGGTATTTAGTAGCCACAGCGGGGACCTGGGCCGGACAACGCTAGCAGAACATTCGATCCCCACGGTAGAAGGGGCTCGACCCATCCGGTGCCCACCACACCGCCTGGGACCAGAGAAGGAAGCAGAGGCGGAACGCCAGATCAAGGACCTTTTGGAGAAGGATCTAATCGAGCCGGCCGACGGAGCTTGGAGCTCCCCTGTGGTACTGGTGAGGAAGAAGGACGAGACGTGGAGGTTCTGTGTGGATTACCGGAGGCTGAATGACATAACTAAACAGGACGCCTACCCCATCCCCAGAATCGATGAATCGCTGGACGCCCTGGCCGGGAGTAAGTACTTCACTACGTTGGATCTCACTAGTGGGTACTGGCAAGTACCCTTGGACCAAGACGCCAGTGACAAGTCGGCCTTCACCACAAGAAGCGGCCTGTGGAAATGGAAGGTGTTGCCCTTCGGGTTGACGTCAGCCCCCGCCACCTTTCAGAGGCTCATGGAAAAGGTCCTCAAAGGTCTTCACTGGAAGACACTGCTCTTGTACTTAGATGATGTGATTATCATCGCGCCCGACTTCCAGACGCACTTACAGAGGCTCGGAGAAGTGCTAGGACGACTCCACCAGGCAAACCTGAAGGTAAAACCCTCCAAATGCGAGCTGCTACAAGAAGAGGTCAAGTACCTTGGACACGTAGTGAGCGCAAAGGGAGTGGCTACCGACCCAGGAAAGGTGGAGGCAGTCAGGAGATGGGAAGCACCAATGGACGTAAAGGGGCTGCAGGCATTCTTAGGAACGGCCGGGTACTACCGCCAGTACCTCCCCCCCCGACTACGCCACTATTGCTAAACCTCTCACCGTGATGACGGGCAAGGAGACACCATGGAAGTGGGGACAGGTGGAGCAAACGGCCTTTGACCAACTCAAAGCCCCGGTACTCGGGTACCCCGACCCCAACTTACCGTATATACTGGACACTGACGCCAGTGCGGTAGGAGTCGGCGCTGTGCTCTCCCAAGTACAAGAAGGCAAGGAACGCGTCATTGCATACTTCAGCAAGACGCTGGCACCAGCGGAGAAGATCTACTGCGTCACCCGGAAGGAGCTGGTTGCTGTCATCAAGGCAGTAAAACATTTCCGCCCCTACCTCTATGGGCGGGAATTTAAACTCCGGACGGACCACGCATCCCTCCGCTGGCTGTCCAGACGGAAGGAACCATCGAACCAGATAGCTCGATGGCTAGAGATCTTGGCTGAGTTTCGATATAAGCTCGAGCACAGAGCTGGAACTCACCATGGCAACGCTGATGGGCTCAGCCGACAGGGACCCTGCGCGGACTGCAGACAGTGCGGCTCCATCGAGCAAAGAGATGGGGGACCTTCCCATGTAGAACTGCAGCTAGAGGCTGGACAGAGACCTCAGAGAGAGGCAAGAGACGACCTCAACACATTGAACCCGGTACATTCCCCCCAGGATTCGGCCCAGCCGAAGGGACGGGATGCGGTAGGCCGGACTTACGCCGAGCCGAGACGGCCGGGAGACATGATGAAGAGGGAGTCTACAGAGAAAGGAGAGAAGGAGGAGCGGGTCAACCTCACTGTGACAAACCCGGTACACTCCGCCCAAACCTTAGCTCAAGAGCAAAGGGACGGGCAGGATGCGGTAGGCCGGATTTATGCCGAGCTGAGACGACCGGGAAGCATCACAGAGAGAGAATTGGCCGAAGGGAGTGTCGAGTTGAAGACACTGTATGATCGGAAGGAGGCGATGAAGATCCGCCCTGACGGGGTGCTCGTCATCACACTGCACCACCCTTCCAGATCAAAGCAATGTGCAGTCTGCCCACCAAGTAGGAGGACACAGGTCGTCTGGGAGACGCACAGGATGATCCATGCAGGGATCCATCGGACGAGACAGCGCATCCTGATGGATTGGTACTGGCCGGGCATATCCCCCCTGGTCAGGAGACTAATCAAGGATTGTGAGGTGTGTCAAGTCGCCAAGAATGGGAAGAAGGCAGAGAACCCTCACCGACAAAGGATGTATGCAGGACGACCTTTTCAGAAGCTGGCGGTCGACCTGGTCGGCCCCCTGCCCTTAACGAAAAGAAAGAACCATTGGGCGTTGGTCCTCACCGACCACTTCACCTGTTGGCAAGATGCGATAGCTCTGCCTGATGCCACAGCACCTACGGTCGCCGTCGCGCTGGACGAAAGAGTGTTTTCCTACTGGGGCCTGCCCGAACAGCTACACTCCGACCAAGGGGCTCAGTTTGAGTCCGTGCTGTTAGAAGAGCTGTGTAGCCTGTGGGGCATCAAAAAGACAAGGACCACCCCCTACCACCCGCAAGGGAACGGGATGGTGGAGCGTCAGAACCGGACGCTGGGAGATGCACTCCGGACACTGATATTGACGAAAGGCCAGGAAGAGTGGGACAGTCTGCTGCCGCAAATCATGCGAGCCTGTCGCAGCACTCCCCACTCAGCCACAGGGGAAACGCCCAACATGTTAGTAATGGGACGAGAGGTACGCCTTCCCGACCAACTAACAGGTACGCCCCCTACCCTGGACCCTCGCAACATCATGGAGCATACTGCGACCGTACAGGAGAACCTTCAGAAGGCGCACGAGTACCTGAGACATCAGCAGCAAGAGACTAGGAGTCAAGATGACGAGGAGCCCGCCGTGTTTCAGAAGGGGGAACTCGTCGTACTAGAAAATAAAAGGAGAGTGAAAGGGAGCAATCCGAAGCTACAACCACGCTTCGTCGGACCCTACCAGGTGCTGGAGGCCTTTCCAAACCACACCTATAAAGTGGAAAGAAATGGGCAGTGGTCCATTCAGAATGGCATGCGGCTGCGCCATTATAGGACATGCCAAGAACCGGTCGGCCGAGCACCCCCTTGTCGGGAACCCGCCCTCCAACCCAATATGAAAGGGGCCAGAAGAGAAAGACCCCCCAAGGCACGCCCAGCACCCACTGAGAACGTAGAACTATTGCCACTACCGCTGCCAGTGCCAGAACCATTGCCATTGCCGTCACCCCCACCAGAAAGGTCATCGCTGGCCAGGGAACCCCCTAGCCCATCGCTTATCCAGGAACCTGGAAACCTTCCTCTGGGAGAGGAGACACCCCACACTCAGGAGTTGTCACCCCCGCCTTCGCCTGCGGCTCGCCACAGTCCAACCAGAAGGCCTGAAGTGATAGGACGCAGTAGAATCAAAATAGAAGAAAAAGGAAGCTTGGAGAAAGAGAACACACCCCCACCAGAGGTCATCCAAAGGGCACCCAGCCCACCGAGGCCCCCAGCCCTCAATGAAGAGGATTGGCCGCCCCTGCAACCAAGCCGGCTGCCCACCTCACCCCTGAGTCGACCGCAAAGAGAAAGACAGAAGCCAACAAGGTTGAACGATTATCATTGTTTTACAGCAGGAGGGGAGCCCCACCTACCTAACACCCCACCTACTGGAGCAGAAAGCAGAGAAATTACATCACAGCCATCGTCAACCACTACCCTAAAGGAAGAAGTAGAAAAAAACCCGACCGAAATCGGCTGGATAGAAGTGAAACGAAAAAGAAATAAAAGAAAGGCAGAAGAAAGGGAGACGAGTTGTCACCGAGAAAGCCGAGCAAGAAGTAACGAGCGAGAGGGGATAACTTCCCAACAATGTAAACTCGGCGCCGAGGAAAATAAACAACGAGAGAGTGTAACTCCAAATCACCGTAAGCCAGCGCCCAGCGAGGAAACCGCCATCCCACGTCATCATAACGGAACCACGTGGGGGGCAGCGTCAGAGGAACACGTGATAACAGGCACCAATCAAAATATAGATAGAGGCAGGAGCCGCCAACGTTCAGTTTGCCATCAACTACGGAGGAGTTCACTACCCAGCAGAAGCGTAGAACAACTGGACTATCCACTACAACAACAACTACAAGACATGGCACGTGTAGTACAGCATCTGGCAGAAAAGATCGACATTACGTCGACTACAGGTGAGAGTCTACCAAATGTGACAATACAATCGCTGACTACAGCACTAGATCGACAGCAGCGACTAGCAGTAACTGTTCCTCGCAAGGAGGACATGATAGTAAAGCAACTCACCTCACCGCTTGTCAACGTCAGGCGTGTTACTATTGCAGAGAACGAGCTACCGACACCCAAGCCTCCTACCCATGTGATGAGAGAGATATGGCTCTGCGGAGAGACCATGAAGGAAATCAAAGAAATGTCGGTGCAAGTTGGAGATAGTGACAAATGGAGATGTCAAAGGTGCGATTACCAACACGTCAAGAAGAGAGTGGCATACCATGTACGTCAACATCTCACCTTCTTTTTCTGTAAATGCGGGAAAAAGAGTCCTTCCAGAGATGTTATTCTGAAACACATTCGCGTACAGGGAGGGACACCAGAGCACGGTGGCAAACACAAACCACTGTACGAGGTTGATGCCGCCAGGAATGATGCTTTCTGCGAAGCCATGGAGTGGAGGCAACCCCCACCATTCGGTATACCAACCCCCTGCCTCGACAAAATGGAGAAGATTCCGATGAAGAAACGATTGGGGCAGAAACCAGAGTTGTCACCCCCACGCAAGAGAAGAAAGACAACTCCCCCCAGGAGATCGGTAACCCCCAGACGAGAGGAACCCCAGCAGCCATACAGTTGGCGTGCCGAGAGAGAACGTTCGGCGGAAGCCGAAAGACAAAGACGTCGACGAGAGCATCGACACAGGATGGAAGCCCTCGATCGGGAATTGCATGCAGTAACCACAGATGCATTCAAGTTGTTGGAAAGAGCCCAGGAGATCAAGAGACAGATGAGCCAACCCTACAGAGAGTAGAGACAATACAGTACCGATGCCGCCGACATCGTTTAATTGGCCACCGTCGCCAATGGGGCGGAGTGTGTGGAGGATTGGAGGATCGGCGCCATCTTGAACATTCTATTAGTAAGTTCTATCGGAACCGTTCTATGTAAACACTCACTTAGTCTACATTCTATCGATCGGACAATTCTATGTGACACTCATTAGCTACATCCTTATTTCTATTGTATACACTTTAGAGCCGATAGCTCTATGTACATTTTTATTATTATCAGTTAACATGTAATCTTATATGTGTGCCATGTGAGTTTAGCCATGCAATCAGTCAAGGACCACCTCTTATATTTTATTCGCACACGCTGGCCAATCATTTGTGCCAGGTGTGGCCTCTTTTGTCTAAGCACTTGTCTATCACTTTTATTATGTAACAGTGTACATAAATATGGATATTTGGTATCAATAAATCAGAGTCAGCTTGCACACTCTCAGAAGTTTCTTTGTTCTCTAACAAATAACTTCACTGCGCACCATTACTCGAGTAGTAATATACAAGCAGATCAGTCTGAACCTCTGCTGGTCGAACTTAGCCTTGCCTAAATTCACCTTCAATGTTCGACCTCTGCACTGCACTGAAATAGATAGTCGAACCTCTGCTGGCCGAACCTAGCTTGACTAGTTCACCCTTCAATGTTCGACCTCTGCACTGCACTGAAATAGATTAGCCGAACCTCTGCTGGCCGAACCTAGTTTGACTAGTTCGCCCTTCAAAGTTCGAACTTGCTATACACACTGATAACAGCTAACGCAATCGGCAGCTCACTAGTAACTGAGATGGTTAATCACCATTTCTCAGCCTACTAAGTCGACCTGTGGGAGGATTGTATCGCTAGAGCATTAGACACAGTTGCCATTACAGTTCGGGAGGTTGTGCAGGTAGGCCGAGCTACCAACTCACACCCCCACAGTGAAATCCTGCACAATATATATAATTTAAAAATGTTTTACAAAAAATGTTTATGAATTGATCATTTATCTGAAAAACTAAACATTTTTGTAAAATAATTATAACCTTTTGTTATTTTTTAAGCTTTTATGTAAAAAAAATACACTGATTGCACAAAAAAGTCCTTTTTTTAATCCGAAATATATATAATTTAAAAATGTTTTACAAAAAATGTTTATGAATTGATCATTTATGTGAAAAACTAAACATTTTTGTAAAATAATTATAACCTTTTGTTATTTTTTAATCTTTTATGTAAAAAAAATACACTGATTACACAAAAAAGTCCTATTTTTAATCCGAAATATATATAATTTAAAAATGTTTTACAAAAAATGTTTATGAGTTGATCATTTATTTGAAAAATTAAACATTTTTGTAAAATAACTATCACCTTTTGTTATTTTTCCAACTTTTATGTAAAAAAATACACTGATGACACAACAAAATCCTTTTTTAATTCGAAATATATATATATATATAACTTAAAAATGTTTTACAAAAATGTTAACAAATTTATCATTTTAAGTGGTTTTTCATTGTAAGAATACACAAAATTTTCACAAATCAACTTTTTTAAAATTATGGTAAAAATTAATAAAACTTACCTATAGTGATATGAATCCCTTGAGTTATAGATTAGCTTCTCGAGAGTTTGTTCTCCACAGTGTTCTTTTTCAGCATCATCGAAGTGGTTGAGAAAATCCTCAGATTTTGGATTATCAGTCAGTTCCGAGGCTTGGACGAAGGCTTGATGAGCTGCGAGTACACTGATGTTGTAGAAAATTGAATTGTCCGCGTTTCGACTCAGACCCTTGAACAGAATAACTCCAAATCTTTCCGATGTCACAGCAGAAGCTATTTGATGAGGAATGCGCATATCTCCGATCAGTAATTCTTCATCTACAACACTTCTGTATTGAACTAGAAGAGTCTCTTCATTTCCATTCCATCGCCTGTCAGATTTTGTTATAACTTCAGGGTTTTGGAAACATATGACACTATCTGTTGGGAAATCCTGAAGATTAGCTACCTCGAAATAAGCATTGATTTGTCGCATACTTTTTTCTGGTAATACATCAAACGCATTCTTACACCTCAAAGTAGTTCCTGTTTCTGTAGCAGCACGAAAAATTGCTTTTCCAGTCTTTTCAACACCCATGTAGATCAAAACCAGTGGTCTTATTTGCGAAGCTTCATTGACAAGTAATCCTGCTGCTAATGGAATAGTGCTCTTCACTCTAACTATCTTTCCATCCTTTTTATAGTTGTAGATGATGGTGCAGTTCGTTTCATCATGGAACTCAACGGTTAACACCTGCATAACTGTAGGTATTGGTAAATCTTCAACTTTGACTATGTTTTCAATGTTTCTTCTGGAAGCTGGAGATAGAGTACTTAACAGAGAGGCGCTTTTGATGATGAGAGTTGCCAGAGTATTCAGACTGGCGCTTTGAAAGGGAATCGTAGTGCGTTGAAGAAGTACATTGTCATCAATCACCTTCTTATCTTGTGAAGGTTTTGGTTCTTTATTCTTCAGTTGTTTTGTATTGACTTGTGTCGACATTCTAAAAGATAAAGTAAAAATCCATGTTATGATTTTTTGATTTCTTTTTCAAAGCAATTTGAAGATATATATACATATATATATATATTTACTCAATATCATAGCGCTGTTAGTATCTAAATCGATAAAAAATTAAATTTATACTCAATAGTACATCAAGTTGACTTACCTCCAAACAGAAAGTCCTTCTAGCAGTTGTAGTAGATGATGTTGTAGTAGATCTTGCTCCTTCAGTTGCTAATGTTGAAGTGACTACTTTCTGTGTAAAAACAGTGCTTCTTATATAGCTGAAATCATGCCATTTATCATAAGGTTAAATTAATGAAACATTGTTTTTACGGAAGAACACCAATGCTTTCGCGGGAATAAATAATTTATTTTCACGCGAATGAAACCCGTTGCTTTCGCGGGAATCAACATTTTATTTTCACGCGAATACAAACCAATGCTTTCGCGGGAATAAACATTTTATTTTCACGCGAATACAAACCAATGCTTTCGCGGGAATAAATAGTTTATTTTCACGCGAATGGAAACCATTGCTTTCGCTGGAATAAATTTTTTATTTTCACGCGAATGGAAACTGTTGCTTTCGCGGGAATAAACATTTTATTTTCACGCGAATGGAAATCATTGCTTTCGCGGGAATGAATAATTTATTTTCACGCGAATACAAACCAATGCTTTCGCGGGAATAAACATTTTATTTTCACGCGAATGGAAACTGTTGCTTTCGCGGGAATGAATAATTTATCTTCACGCGAATACAAACCAATGCTTTCGCGGGAATAAATAATTTATTTTCACGCGAATGGAAACCATTGCTTTCGCGGGAATAAACATTTTATTTTCACGCGAATGGAAACTGTTGCTTTCGTGGGAATGAATAATTTATTTTCACGCGAATACAAACCAATGCTTTTGCGGGAATAAAAAGTTTATTTTCACGCGAATGGAAACCACTGCTTTTGCGGGAATGAATAATTTATTTTCACGCGAATACAAACCAATGCTTTCGCGGGAATAAACATTTTATTTTCACGCGAATACAAACCAATGCTTTCGCGGGAATAAATAATTTATTTTCACGCGAATGGAAACCGTTGCTTTCGCGGGAATAAAAATTTTATTTTCACGCGAATACTAACCAATGCTTTCGCGGGAATAAAAATGTTATTTTCACGCGAATAGAAACCAATGCTTTCGCGGGAATAAAACATTTATTTTCACCCATTTACCTATATAAGAGACAACGGTTTCAGACAGAGAGCATCCAGTTCAACAACAGTGAGCAAAGGAGCAACATCTATCTACTCCATCTTCCATTGCAACTAGTAAGAGTTCTCTCTTCATAAAGGTAAGACTAAAAATACAATTATTTCCGCTAGCTAACACAACTATCTGAAGGCTTTATGACATATTTATCTTTAAATTGATTATAAAGAATTGACCCAATTTTTTCTGTTTTTCAGAATGAATACTCAAGACGTAGGAAGTCAACCATTGTATCTAAAGTCGGAATCTCAGCCTGATGAAAAGGTAAGAATTAATAAAAAATACTATTTAACTCCTGTTGAAAACCTTTATTTATTTTAGTTATCTAATTATCGCTTGTATTTTAGAACAATACAACAACAAAACCAATCTACTTAAAGGACTTCCTTCCAGAAATGTATCATAACTATGTGATAAATAATGATGTTGTTGAAGAAAAAGCTGTAGAACGTTTGACATTTCAAGTTATAATATTCTGTATAACTCAATACATGATTAGTATGGGGATGTGTTGTAAGAAACATGATGTATCTACAGAACTTTTTGATGACATTATAAAAAACGGTTTCGAAACCGTTTTGTCAATGGTGGAAGTCGTTAATATTAATGATTTTTTAAAAGAAATTGAAAGAAGTGCTTGGAATCAAATAGTTTTCAAAAAATTATATAACATGGAGTGGAACAAAAAAACTTTTTATAAATTCAGAAAGCATATTTATAATTATGTCCAAATAGATAAAGATCTATCCTCTTCTGTAGGTATTTTAGAACTAATGTTAGAAGCGTTTCATACATATTTATGAAAAATTTTTAGTTGCTTTTTATTATTTTACAATATTTTGTTCAAACTATTATATTTTATTTCTTACCAATTGAGATGTTAAAAGCAGTATGATATTAAGTAAATACATATATATATATATATTTGAACGCATCCTTTGTTGTCTGTCTCCACATCCCAATAGTTTAATAAGCACATTCTCAATCTATCATAACTCTATGGTCTTAACTGCTTTTGACATAAATACATATATATATATATATATATATATATATATATATATATATATATATATATATATATATATATATATATATATATATATATATATATATATATATATATATATATAAGTAAAAGTATGGCTGGGGCACATGAAACAACTTGTAGTCAGCCAATAGTTTTAACATCTTTTACTATTTTACCTTTTAGTATATATATATATATATATATATATATATATATATATATATATATATATATATATATATATATATATATATATATATATATATATATATAAGACAGTCTAAGTAATAAATACACTCTTAGTCACTCATGCAACTATTACCCTTTTATTTTTAGAATGTTATGGATGCTCTTTCTGAAGAGCTCCTTTGCACAGATCCATATCCAACAGAAAATAAAATGAAAAACGGCAAAACAACTCCTAAGAGAAGGAAAACTGCTCCAAAAAAGCGAATAGTAAGGAAACGAAAAAAAATAGTGAGAAAACAAACTACTTCCGTTGATAAGCAAACAATGGAGAGTGCAGCTATAGCTCATTTAACAGTTGAATGTCTCAACGAAAGGAGAGCTAGGGAATTAGAAAAGTCTAAAGGTTCTCAAGTGATTGACTCACCAAAAGTTCCGATTTGCAAAACATTTGAAGATCTTCCTATCCCAAGCATTATGCGAGTGACTGGTGTGATACATCCATCAAGTAAGGAGAAGTGTAGATAGTCTCAAGTACGCTAC
This sequence comes from Cryptosula pallasiana, assembly GCA_945261195.1. NCBI lineage: Eukaryota > Metazoa > Bryozoa > Gymnolaemata > Cheilostomatida > Cryptosulidae > Cryptosula > Cryptosula pallasiana. Next base: position 34,457 of record CALYOO010000331.1, read on the forward strand.
CATGATCCTTCAGATATAAATGAACTCGAACCCAAAATACTTTTCTGTCCAGTTGAAATAGCTAAAAACTTCAACTGTGATAATTACCCCCCTCCGTTTAACGTTGCATATTTGGGTAGAAAGGGAAAACCAAAAAATAAAAGTGTTCTTTGGTATGATGTCAGACGTGTTACCAGACATTCTCTAAGCAATAAGAAAGCTGAAGAGGAATTACTATATTTGAGTACGTTGACTAAAGGTCAGCTCAAACGCTTCTTGAACATCAAGACCCTCAATAGTTTTTCCTTACCAAGATGTTGTTGAGAGATTCGTTCCTCATCGATTTAAAGGAGGGCAGTCGAATGTAATTTGTATCCGTTATACCATTGAACAATGTGGAGAAACGCTGTTGAAGACGCTTGCCATACCAGACAAATATGCTTCAGAAGCTAATCAATATACTCAAGGTGTGATGATCTACAAAGGAAAAACATCCCACGGAAAATTTAAGACAGAATACGATCTTTCATTTCGCTCTCCATACAGTCTCAATCAAATGTATTGGAGACAATATTGTGATCAAGCAAAGCACAACAAAGCAATATTACAAATTGATGATGATGATGAACTTGAAGATTTTCTACGTGGAGATTTTGATGATTTTGAGACAGGATATGTTGCTGAAAAAAAGGATGAAATACATGATAAAACTCGGTGAGAGTTTTTCTCTAATCATTGTAAATAATACTTCAACTCAATTTAGATGTAGTTGTAGTTATTTTTACCTCAAATAATTTTTTGTTTTAGCAATGGATAGTCTCTAATTCAAAAAAAACAAGTTGGACAATGTGACTTGGTGAGCTATTTCCCTTTTCTATATAATGTAAACTATCCAATGTAACTAAAGCTATAATTCAAATTCATGTAATTATTTTAAATTTTTGTTTAATCGTTCTATACTAATACATAACTTTTTATTTTAGTTCATTACGAATTCAAAAGCACATAAAACAGAAGTCTCCCTTCTTAAGATATAACATCACCACATCAAAGACATCATTGTAAAAAAAGACTATGTATTAATTGTTATTACTTAGTATTTACTGACTCTAGCTATATTATATAGAGAGATTTTCCCTACTTATTACACAATAAATGTATATATTCACATATTGTTTCATTTTTAATCACTGTATTTATTCAATGTAGATATATCTCCTCTCTCTCCTCTCTCTCAAGATATCATATGACTCGGAATTACAGAAAATTATCAAACCTTAAATGCCTTACATTCAAAATCTAGATACCCTATGAGTTATAATTATGTATACAGTTATGTAAAAAATTATCATAACCTAAATGCCATACATTCAAAATTTAGATGCCATATAAGTTCAAGTTAAGTAAAAAATAATCAAAACTCAAATGCCACTTAAATGCCACTCAAATGCCACTCAAATACCCCTCAAATAAAATACAATATAAACTCGGCGAAGTCATCCAATGCCATAACCCATTGTATCACCCCAAGATCAGATCCACAAAAAAACACTTGGTAGGGAGATCTGCTCATATATTACTACTAGCAAGGACTTTATTATGTGGATTATTCACAAACTGTTCGGTCGTTAAGACAAGAAATTCTCCAAACGGCTGTTTTCGCTGGAACAAAACTTGCCTGAGATTTTGTAGTTTCACGTTAATCAATCATCTGTAAAGTTCATCAAACTAGATAACAAAAACTTATTACATATTGTTTTTGTTACTGTGAAGATAACTCCAATGTTTTCCTTCAGGTTTCTTGAGCAGTTATCCAAAGTTTTTAGTAAGTTTAGAGTCCCATACAGACAGTTACAAAGACTTGCAATAGACATGGAGGTAGCAGTAGCATTGACTTAGTAAGTAAAATGCGTAAAATTGTCTTCTATTGAAACTTCATTTGTTACGATTAGAATTTTTCAAAACTCCTTTAATCTTATAAATAAAAGCTAACATTTTGCAGCCCAAATTTAGCTTCATAAATCGCACTTCAGGCAAAGTTTTAGTTGCCTGACCCGTTTACTCAGTAATCAAGGTACCATAACTCCGGAAAAGTTTTGGTTTGGCATTTGCTTAATGTACTAAATTTTGTATAGATTATAACAAACTATGAACTGTTATTTGCTGTCAGCTGAGGTGGTTTTACTAAAGGCTAATTGTTGAAGTCACCATACAGTTTTCCATGGGGACCTTTAAGAAAACTGCTACACATTTAATATTGCACGTAACATTTAGCTCAATTCAATTTCTAATTCATGTATCTAAAACAGTTCTTTTGATACTCCCTGCTGTGAAAAAAGTCAATTATTCAACATAACTTTTTCAACACGTCCGAATTTTTCCAGTTTTTGATTGTAAAAATTTTTGTGAAGTATTTTGTATTAGTAAAACTCAAGTCAGTATCAAGTTTATTGCAAATTATTTATTTTTACAAACACTTTCTACTCTTACCAACATTTCTTTCGACTATAGCAAATTGTTGGTATTCACAATGAGCTCCCTACATATATACTGAAGTTGTCCTCTTTTTATGGTGTAAACAACTCCCATATTTTTTCACAGTGTACTTGCTGTAAGGCGATGAAATAACAAAGCAATTAGCGGCTTCACAGAAATATATAATACAGAGACATCTATGAGGAATAAAAATAGACATATACAGAGATTTGGCAATGATTTACTAAAAATAATATGGCTGTTTAGCCTGATAAGTGGGTCAACAGGTGTTAGTTTTATGGTTTTATTATGTCTAATTAACGAGTTAACTGCAGGAAGGTTGACATGCCCTTTAAATATCCACTGATATACTGTGAAATAACTATAACTTCCGGTACATGACAATATTGTAATTTGTGACTCCTTTATAAAATTTAACTCCCAGCAGTAAATGCTGAAAAAACGTTTTAGCAAAAAGGAATTAGATTTTATCAATACTGTTTCACTTTAGATTAGATATGATTGAAGTTTGTATAGAGCAAACCAGCTCTTTTGTAGTTGATTGCGCAGTAGACAGTGCACGTAATTTATCACAAGCATAGGTAACACAATATGGTTTGACAATGTATACCAAGGCACTGAATCTAATTAAAAACATCGTGTCAATAGCTGCTTTGCTTGCGTGCTATCAAATTATTTTTTCGCAAGGTCTATAATTAGAAACAGGAGCCAGTTACTGCACAAATAAGGAAAGTTAATTCAAATTACTTTCGCATAAACTTGAAAGCACAGCCCGTACTTTGTCTCCATATCCAAGTTTTGAGGCTAAGGTGAAGACTATGGCACCAGTAGTACCTAGCCTTCGTTCCATCTTGTTGTAGGTTGAGTCATCAGCATTGCATGGGGTATTCCTGAAATTACAACAAGCCAGCTTGTAAAAAAAGAAAAAAATTTATAAAAAGTTAGTTTTTTAAAATAATTTATTGAATAGTGCTGTCATTTAATCAATTTCATTACAGATACAAAAATTTTAATTCAAAACTAAGAATGTTTTATAAGAATAAATATCAAAAAGTTAATCGCATTTGCTTAGAAAGTTATTTTAATAATTTTTCTTATACAGATTAGTTATTATGATTCCTAGACATACAACCAGAACACTGCCACACAGTGAGCTCATGCATGAAGGTGTTTGCTGCGTTGATAATGAACCCATTTTAAACGGAGATTATACAACTCATTACTCTACATACATTACGCAGTATCAATGCTGATATATTACGCAATATCAGCATTGCTCAGCAACATTTAGAGTGCATTTAAAAATAAACTGGATTATTTCCAACTATCGTCTTTGAAGCCACAAATATTCAATCAATATGGAAATTAAAACCAGTTTTTTGTTGCAGGAAAGTTTTTCCACGAAGGCAAGTTTCATCATATAGAATATAGCCAAAAAAATATCAAAAATGAATAATGGAGTCCCTGCAGAGTAGTTTCACTTTAGCTACGCAGCCAGGAGTAGCTTAGCCGGTCATTCAACTTATCATTAGAAATTACAACTTGCTTGACTGTTATTCTGATTTGAGAAAATTTAAGCGGCTGATAAGACAAAAATGATGTTGTTGAGAAAGCTCAAGGGATCAATAAAGCCTTCAAAATTTTTTTCTTGAAACTATTTTGGTTTATTCATTTGAGAAAAATGATTTAAATATTATGCTCATAAATACTATACATGGTGGAGCCATAGTTTCGTATTTCGGGTTGGGCTAAGTTTGCCAGCATAAATAAATGAGGGTGCGCCCTTGTTGTAGCCTGGTTCCACAGTGGCGACGTACTGAGATGATTTTTTTGAGTGGCACATAATAATTTCTATACACTCCATATCAGTAGCAATGTAGGAGCAGATCTACTGCTCATGAATCTTTAATTGTGGATTTACTAAACCTAAATGAAAAGGATAGACTTTTGCGATCATTAATCGTATTGTAGGATTGTAACATCGTAGCAATCAGACTTTCATTATCTTCCCCGCTAGCACCACCTATAAAACTGCCGGTACCCAATTACCAAAGTGTATAACTGTGGCAACAGGCATGTGTCATTGCCAAACATGCTATCCACAAATGATCTAAAAAACAAAGACATCAGAGAGCAAAAATATAAGAAAGTCAAACCTTTTTATGAAGTCTATTCGGATTAGACCTCATAGAGCACCAGATGAAGAGGACAATGGTAGACAGTAGATACACACTAAATGTTATGATCATAAACATCTTGCCATTGATGTAG
>CALYOO010000332.1:0-39166 GCA_945261195.1 Cryptosula pallasiana
TCTGTAATCTCTTCCTCATATACTAGGGGTGTATATCGATTGGTTAGCGGAACAGGGGCGGGTGGCGTCGGCATGTACCTGGGGCGCCTGGTGCTTTCCTGAGCCTCTGTCCGGTGGTGTTGGAGTTTTCGTGTTTTCTCGAGTGCCCTGCTGCAACGAGTAGGTGGCCCTACTGTTGCGGGCCGTACCCGTTTCCCTGGACGCTGGTCCAGGGAGCCGTCCTGCATTCCTTTCTCAGGTGCCCTGTCCTTTGACATCCCCAGCATCTTTTGAGCGGGGGGTCTTTATTCTTGTTTTTTATCTCGGCTACCTCGCGGCTCAGCTCTGCTATGCTGGCCATCAGCTTTCCCAGCGGATCCTCTACCTCCTTGCAAGCGGCTGGTGGTACCTCCTCTTGCTGGTCTTCGTGTACCATCCGTATATTGGTGTGTGTCAGCGGCTGGTGTTGGATTTGCAAAAATTCATTGCCCGCTTGTATGGCTTCCTCCACTGTAGCCGGCCGAATGGCCAGTAGGTGCCTCTGTAGGTATGTGTGACCTAGCGTGCTTTGAAATGTTTGTAACGTCAGCTCGGTTCTATTCTGTTGTGGGAGGTCTTGATACGCTGCCTCTATTAATTGTTCCACTGTAAGAGCGTGCTCCCTTAAGGTGTCTCTTTGTGGCTTCCGATAGTGCATCAGCTTGTTCTGAGCTTCGGTTCGGGTGAGTCCGAAGCTGGCTCGTAGGGCATGCATGATAGCCTGTAGTGTCAGGCTACGTCCACACTGTTCTGCTTTTCCTAGCAGCGACTGTCGGAGGTGTATGATCGTTTCATCCTCTGTCCATCTGTTGGCTCCGGCTACTTCTTGAAAGCGCTGTAAAAAGTAGTTAACATCACCTTCTCCATTAAATTTTGGAGCCTGGAATTTGTTCTTGTTGTTGGTGACCGTCATTCTATCTAGAATGTCGGTCAGGGTGCCCATAATGTGCATGGGTGCTCCCTCTCTGTCTGTGCTGACTGCCCTACGTCGGTTGGCCATCTTTCTGTCACTTTATTGCTTTTTTGTGTACTGGTGTGGGAGTTATCTTCTCTGGGAACTGTCGGAATCCCACTGCTGCCACCACTGTACAGGATTTTAGTAGTTGCGGTATTGCGCCACCTATACTACTCCCCACAATCACAAGTGCAATGGTAGTGGCTGTTCGGGCCCTTTCTGTAATCAGTCGGTGCAACAAAGGTCGACTTGTCTGTGCCGAAATATCGGGTGAGTATGAATGCTTGGCACTGTACACCGACAAGCGGGAATACACAGCATGATCGAGTTGATCGATTTGCTTTCTACCAAGGTTCCTTACTGCACTGATAGTCGGTAGTGCAAGCTGTAGTCTGTATCCTGTGCTTATTGTTTGTGCTACTGACTAAGTCTGTGAGTAATAAACAATCATTTGAGGCTCACAGTTGCTCTGACTTTATTATTGATGACAGCCATATTTATATGCATGATTATATAATAAAATAATACACAATGGATGCCACACCTCACACAAATAATTGGTCAGAGTGGGCCAATAGAACATATGGGTGGTAGTAACATATTCGCATGAGTGCTTGCACATGGTAACTATATAAGTTTACATGTGTACTGAAAAATAATAATATATGCATAGAATTACTTATGTTCGAGTGTCAACATAGAACTGCTTAGATTGGCAAGAGTGTATGTAGTGGCGATTGTTCGTATGGCGTCCCTAACAATATCTTCGCATTCATCTTCGCCAGGCCAGTCTGGGTCATTCTGGATATCAACCACCTGGTCATATTTCTCATCTTCTTGATCATCATCCTCTTCCTCATTACTTTCCAGGGATACAGATTTATCCATACTTGAACCTGCTGTTTGACTCGAGGGTGCACCTAAAAATAAAGATGTAATTGTTCTTTTGCCGCAAAGTACTGTATTTTACGTATCTTTTATTTTTCAATGCATGTTTGCAGCGAAGGTATCAGTAAACGATCTAGCATGATCACACCAAAGCTTCACCACTCACCCTTTAAATATACTGTCAACAAACGTGGCCCTTTCTCTTATGTCTCGTTCTGATGATGTAACATCAGCTGTGCGTCTAATGTTTGGAACAGCGGTAGGAATTAGACGCAACCTATATTTAAAACATCCCAAACATGTATAACTAACCATCACAAATAGGTTTGATTTCATTTACAGTTAATCACAATATATACTCACATGATGGTTTGATGCCAGCTTTGACCTAATTGATGACTGTTCCAATGTTCTCAAATTGCTCATAATGAAAAACTCTTGTTGCAAATTACGCTCTTGCTTCCTGGTTTAAAGGAGGGGCAGTTGAGTTTAACAAAGCGACACTAAGCATGAAAACGATCAGGCTCAATGTCTTTGTTAGGGAAAGTTAGTAGTGACACCCAATCTTTCCACTCTTAGTTTGAATGGGCTTTGAGTTGGTGCAGCCTGCCACAAGGCAGGACCGAACCATGCTATAACAAGCAAGGACATGTATAAGATTCATAGTATTCAACATTGAAATACTATGCTACAATGTATGTGAACCACACAGAACCAATTTGATCAAGTTTAAAATACCACACATTCAAGATGATCATCAACCTATTTCTCAGCAGTTCACATTGAAAAATAGTTTTTAAAATACATATTAACAAATAATTAAAAATACTTCATCTTTTAGAGAATTTAGTTGTTGAGACTACATCTAAGGTGACTAAGAATGTTTTGTCCTTTCGCCTATTAAGATGTCTGAATGCTTTTCAAATCGTCTGCACGCGTTTGAAAATATACAGATTTTTGTAAACCTTCTGGAAGTTTCATAGGAAAGTAAATAATAACAATTAAAAATACTGATTATTAGTAAGTTTTTATACTGAATGAAAAAGAATAATAATGATTATATTAGAGTGATACTAATACTTATTTATTTTCGCATTATTATTTTTTATCACATAAACTACTAACCAATAATCTATGTATTTTATTATTCTGACTTACTATTTGCTATGATTATTAATTATTATTACTTACTAATTTACTACTGTTGTTATTATCAATACCACAAAACTTCTAAACATTACCATATTGTCATCGTCATTTGACTTACAATAATTAATAATAATAAGCCATAATTGAAAGGTGGTACTAAAGATGATAATAATAATGATTGAGCGAGTCAATCTTTTTAGTGAATAGAATAACTACTGACAATTGTCAACAATTAGTAATAACAATCATCATATAATAAATAATAGTATGAATAATCATAATGGTTTAGAGATTAATTAATTAAATAATGGGAATGAAATCACAGTAAAAATTTAAAAATAATTAAAACTAATGTAATTATACAATAGTATATTATATAACATTCATTAGATTATTATGAAAATAATATAAGAATATTTAATAATTATTATAATAATAATAATGTACAGGAATTTGCGTCTGGGTGGTAGCCACCTGTACACACTCCCGACGTGCTCTGCTTCTGCCCAAGTCTACTCACAATAATCTGCTATTATTGTCTGGAGAGCATTTACTGGTTGTGCAATTATGGGTGCGGGCCGAATCTGGCGTGTATGCTTGCTGGCAGTGGACAATAGTTATTTGATAATTATTGGCTGCATCTGAACATGTTTCATGTCCGACAATAATTGTGCTGTAATTATTGTTTTAGTTTATAGTTTGTTGCGAACTGTTGCCCCTGACAATACTCGTGCCGAGTGATTGTCTAGTTTATAGTTTGTTTCGAACTGTTGCTACCGACAATAATTATGCTGGAATTATTTGTAGCCGAATCTGACTCAGTTGAGATCGACAATAACTTCACTGTAATTATTGTTGTCTAACTTGTTGGATTCCCCGAATCCGAATTTGATAGGAGTCGAACTATTAGGGCACTAGGCGTTGTGTTGTAATCCTCACCTCAGGTGAGGGGATACACAGTGATAGGGCGAACCGTTCTCACTTTCCACCTTAGCTTCGTGCTTGCTAATAGTCGACCAGGTCAGCGCTTGTAGTTTTGGTGCTCCTAGCTGTGCTTGCGTCTGAGAGAGAGAATCATCTGAGAGTCAGGCTAACTCTGAACTTTATTGCACTAACATCAGTTTAAATACAGGGAAGGCGGGTACACATTACAAACCACGCCTGAGTAAAATATTGGTGCAAGCCAGGCCTTGCCCTTACATCAGCACCCAAATTGTAATAATTAAAAAATGTGGAAAAATATAATAAGTTGTAGTAAATAATTATTTGGTACAAGGTAGAACGCACTAAATGGCATCGTAGGCACATGTAAACAATAGAACCTTGCACATACATAGACAGTGTGTAGCGAGTAGACATAAATGTAGACAGTGAGTTATTTCGGAGTAAAAAGCTTAACTCTTAGACAAAGGAAATAGAACAATGAGATACAAGCTCAGTCGGTAATTGCGAGAGAGTGTCTTACTGAGTACATAATAATAATAAACTAGGCGAAGGTACTGGCGTCCCTCTCACACTCCCCCCCCCCCCTCCCCCCATTGGCAACTATAGGGCCAATAAAACGAAGGGGCGCACAGAGTGTAATAATGTTAATTCTTACTGTCCATTATGTATTAGAGAACGTCCCGCTCCCTTTGGATTGATGTCTTGACTTCCTCTGCCCTTTGTAAATGTTTAAAGGCCTCTCTCGTTATGTTGTACAGTTCTTCCTCTAGTCGTTTAATTCTTCTGTACCGATCTTCTCTCTTCTCCTCATCTACCCTTTCCCTTGGCCTCTTACTGTCGGTGGCTGGTGCCATAGGTAGATTTTCTCTTGGTGCGAGGTGCCGTCGGTATGAAACTTCCTTGCCTCCTATGTGTGTCCGTGGCTTATATTTATTGTCAGTCAGCTCGACCCTAGCCACTTTGATTGGTGTCTCTCCAACTTTGTCTCCCAATCTTTTTTTTACGAAATCCCTTTTCCTGTTCTAATATCGGCGTCGGAGTGCCAAAGGGTGCTGGTTGTGTCCACTGCATAGTTCGACAGAATTCTGCATATGAATGTTCATCGACCTCGTAGAGGGGTCGGGTTGTTCCACCATGCGCTTGTTCTCCTCCCTTGCCACGAATATGTTTTAATATTGTGTCCCTGGAACTGCTCTTTTTGCCGCACGCACAAAAGAAATATGTGAAATGTTGGTGCACATGGTAGATTATTCTTTTCTTGTTAAGTTGTAGGCTGCACACCTTGCAGCCCCAGGTATCTCCTTCTATCTGATACATGGCTTTCTTGATTGCCTGCGAGGTTTCCTCTGTTTTCCATGTCTCTTTGGTATGGCGTGTTGGTGGAGAGGGTGTCCGTGTCTGTTGTGTACGTACCCGACATCTTGCTGCTCCTTCTTCAGCGACAGTGTTTATTCTTGCTGGGGAGGAATAATTCCTCTTTCTCACCCGAACTGTATTTGTGCTGGCTAACAGTTCCTCTGCGAATGTCGGGTCTTCTTCTAGCGATATTGCTCCATCATTCTCCATGTTGTGTAGAAGGTGGGTGATGACTTGTAGGCACTCAGCTCGGTAGTGTGGAGAAAGTTTGAAGTGCTCAGTATTTTATATCTGTGTATCGTTCTTGGTTAAACATACCTTCTTTTGCTGCTAGTACTGCCCCCTCCATTGTTCTTGGTGCACACGTGTTTCTCTGGGTGTGTTTTACCGACAATGGGGCGTTTTCGGAAGGTGGCTCTACTTTGGGAGTTGTCTTCTCGCTGTGTGTGGGGGGTTTTCCCGGCGGCGCCGTTGTTGGGAAGTTGTCCTCTCTCAGCAATCCTAGTATTTTTGTTGTTTCGGCTTTTTTTTTCCACGGTAAGTGTGTGGTTTCTTTTCTATTTATTATTTCGGCAGATTGGTTGTCATGCCTGTCTATTTTTTGTGTTCTGTAGCACTGATAATCAGCAAATTTTGCTGGTTTCCTTGCCTCCCTCCTTGGTCGATCACAGTTTGCACTGGTTTCTGGTCTGGGTGGTAGTGGTGGCCACTCGTTAGTGTCGAGGTTCTGTCTCTAATTGTTATGTAGAGTGGGGGTGCTGTCTAGAGGCGCCGGGGTCCTACGCTCGGGTGGGGGCGTCTGCTCTGACTGTGTGGTAGTGGCTGGTATGTTTTGTAGTGGTTCTGCAGGGGGTACTGTTGGTATGCGGTTATCGGCCCCTCTTAGTGCTCTTTCCAGCTCTCTAAATACCTCTGTAGTGGGTTCATCCAAGGGTGTTGGGTGCTCAGGGGTTCGTATCGGGGGGTGTCGTGTTAGATAGGCTCCCCGCATGCTGGGTCGTACTGCCCGCTCTCTACTGGGTGGTGCTTTCCCGATTGTCTCTTGGCAAGAGCGGTAATGTTTTAACCTTCGGCCGTTATGCGTGAACCCTTGCCCATCCTGCTCCAAAAGGTATGTGTGGTTCGGGTAAGCTTGTATGATGGTGTAGGGGCCGACGTAACTTGGTTGGAGTTTAGGGTTACCTCCTTTTACGCGGCGTTTATTCTCCATCACCACCAGGTCTCCCTCCGTGAATCTCAGTGGCTCGTCTCCCTCTTCTTGCCGTATTCTGCGCTGTAGGTTGCGCACGTACTCATGGGCGACGGCCAAGTTCGCCTATGTGCGCAGGGTGTGTTCGGTGATGGTAGCCTGATCTAGGGTGGGTGCGTTTCCAGTAAGTTGGTCTGGAAGCAGCACCTCTCTGCCCATCATGAGGATGTTTGGTGTCTCACCGGTCGTGGAGTTGGGGGTGGCCCTGCACGCCCGCATTATTTGGGGCAACAGGCCGTCCCACTCGTCTTGCCCCTTGGTAAGGATTAGTGCCCGAAGGGTATCACCTAATGTCCTATTTTGGCGTTCGACCATTCCATTTCCTTGGGGGTGGTAGGGTGTGGTGCGCGTCTTGCGCACGCCCCATAAAGTGCACAATTCATCCAGCAGGGTAGACTCAAATTGTGCTCCCTGGTCAGTATGGAGTTGCTCTGGCAGCCCCCAGTAATTGAAGACTCGTTCGTCTAAAGTGGCAGCCACTGTGGGTGCAGTGGCGTCGGGTATGGCAATTGCATCCTGCCACCGAGTAAAGTGGTCGGTGAGGACTAAAATCCACCAATTCTTCCGACTAGTGAGAGGCAGGGGGCCCACCAAGTCTACCGCGAGCTTCTGGAAGGGGCGTCCTGCGTAGAGTCGCTGTCCTTCTGGAGGGGCAAATTTCCTGCTTTTCTTGGCAACTTGGCAAACCTCGCAACACTTTACTAGGCGGCGTACCATTGCGGACATGCCGGGCCAGTACCAGTCTAGCATGACGCAGTTCCTGGTGCGGTTCATGCCGGCATGGGCTAGCTTGTGGGTTTCCCACACAGTGTTCTCCGGCCATGAAAAGGGGCAGACGGTGCAGTACTTCGTTCGTCCTTGGTGATCCAAGCAAAGTGTCAGTACTCCGTTGGGCCTTATACACAGGCGCTCTCTTCGGTCATGCAGAACCCATAGCTCCGTGCTGCCTTCTTCTAGCTCCTGGCGGGGTACAGGCTCCTGTTCTCGGACTGCCTGGTACATGCGGCTCACGGGGTGGTTACCTTGCCTCTGGGCCTGGACCAGCTCTCTAGTGCTGCGAGAGGGGTCAGTGGTGGTCAGGTGTACTTGTGCCTGCTCGTGTTCTGCGGCAAGGTTGGCGTGGGATGGTCCTCCATCGCACCGTTCAATGGCATTACACTGCCTGCAGTCCACACATTGGTCTTGCCGGCTGAGCCCGTCTGCATTGGCGTGATGAGGTCCTGCCCGATGCTCTAACTGGTATGTGAATTCTGTCAGTATTTCGAGCCAGCGAGCAATTTTATTGGAGGGCTCCTTACGGCGGCACAGCCATCGGAGGGAGGCGTGATCTGTTCTCAAGCCGAATTTTCTTCCGTACAGATATGGCCAGAAATGCTTCACAGCTTTCACTACGGCCAGGAGCTCTCTCCTGGTTACACAGTAATTCCGTTCCCCTGGAGCCAGGGTTTTACTGTAGTATGCGATCACTCCCTCTCTGCCCTCCTGCTCTTGTGAGAGTACTGCTCCCAGTCCCGCGGCGCTGGCGTCCGTGTCCAGAATATAGGTGAGCGTGGGGTCGGGATACCCTAGTATAGGGGCCCGGCTTAAGCGTGACTTGAGGTCGTGGAATGCCCTCCGTTCGTCCTCTCCCCACTTCCATTGGACTCCTTTTCCCGTCAAGACGGTTAGTGGTTTGGCTATTGTTGAGTACTCGGGGATGTACTGGCGGTAATAGCCGGCTGTACCTAGGAAGGCTTGGAGGGCTTTCGTGTCTCGGGGCTCCTCCCATTTCGTGACGGCCTCTACCTTTCCGGGGTCGGTGGCTACTCCTTCCGAGCTCACGACGTGTCCCAGGTACCTTACTCTCTGGCTTAGCAGTTCACATTTGGAGGGTTTGACATTCAGGTTGGCCTGTTGTAGTCGGCCCAACACCTCTCCTAGTCTATGCAGATGGGTCTGGAAATCTGGGGCGATTACAATGACATCGTCCAGATATAGTAGCAGTGTTTTCCAGTGCAAGCCTTTTAGTACCCTTTCCATCAGGCGCTGGAATGTGGCCGGTGCTGAGGTGAGTCCGAAGGGGAGGACTTTCCACCTCCATAGGCCGCTTCGGGTGATAAAGGCTGATTTCTGTTGGGCGTCTGGATCCAGGGGCACTTGCCAGTACCCACTGGTGAGGTCCAGCGTAAAGACGTACCGACTGCTAGCTAGTGCATCTAGGGAATCATCAATCCTAGGGATTGGATAGGCATCTTGGCGGGTGGCGTTGTTCAGTCTCCTGTAATCTACGCAGAATCTCCAAGAGGAGTCTTTCTTTCGTACCAGAACGACGGGCGAACTCCAGGCACTGTCGGCTGGTTCGATCAAGTCCTTTGCCAACAGATCTTTGACTTGTCGTTCCGCTTCAGCCTCTTTCTCTGGCTCAAGGAGGTGTGGGGGGGCAATGTATGGGTCGGGTCACTGGTGCCACAGGGATCGAGTGCTCAGCCAGATGCGTGCACCCAATGTCTCCGTCGTCCTTACTGAACACGGTTTGGTATCGCGTGAGCAGTTCATGGAGTTGTCTCTCTTCTCCTGCATTGCTGCATCCCTGTCGGGCCTGTGAATACAGAGTCCGTAAGTGAGGGGGCAAGTCATGATCCTCTGTGGTTTCTGGTGGGGGCGGCGAGGCGTCTGGTTGGACTTCCTCTGGTCCTACTCCCGTAAACGTCCCGATCACTTCTCCCGCTTGGACGCGGATACTCTCGGGGGAGGGGTTAAGACATCTCACTAGTACCCTTCCTTGGTGGTCGGGCGTGTTAATGCTGGTAGCTAGCATTAGGCCGCCTTCTATACTTTCGATGATACCCTGCTCAGTACACTTAAGTCATTTTCGGTTATTTTGGTCGCAATAATCAGTATTCATTTTTATTTGGAGTTGTTTCCTCAATTTTTGTATGTTGGGGCACTTTTGCTTTGAAAGTCGGCGTAGCGGTCTGAACCGTTTCTGCAGCGTACTGTTCCGTTAGCCATTTTGGGTGCACCATGCTCGTAAAACTTCACTCCGTTGTTGTTGTTGTTGCAAAGAGGGTACCCTCTTTGTTGTTGTTACTGTTTTATTTATTAGATTTTGTTGCTGGTAAGTTTTGTGTGATCTCATTCTCAGTTCCACTTTATATATTTCTCCTTCTTTTCCTGCCAGTATGTCGATCTAGCTGTGAAATTTTGTTGTTTTTGTTGTCAAAGAAAATTATACTAACACTACTCTCACGGCTCCGAATATTTTTATTTCCATAAAAATAATTATTATTCTTACACTGCTGCACACAAAAACAACAACATTATTATTATTATTATTATTATATTATTATTGCATCCACCCCACTAACTAACAACAACAATTAATAAACTTATTATTTATTAATCAAAGCAATCAATCAATGACTTGTTGTTCCTTGTTGTAAGTCTATTTTTTGTTGAAGCTAAAAAATGTTGAACAAAGTAGTAATAATAATTATTAATAAGTAATAATAAGAGGTAGTTTGCAACAACGACAACTACTACTACTGCAATAACTACTTATTATAATTATAATATTATTATTTATTATTACTACTACTACTAGATGAATCAATGAATGATTATTATGATTGAATGAACTTGTTGTTGTTTTTGTGAAATTAATTAATTATTTTTTCTGAGTGTTTGACTGAACTTTTTTTGTTGCATACAGGCAAACTTGAAAATCCCCTACAAATAGCTGTTCTTTCCAAGGATGTTTGACCCATATCAGTCACTGTATTTATTCAATTTTATTATTATTAGATAAAATAGTGCAGTGAGAATTTTTAGACTTTTTTTTAATAATTGAAGTTGGTGGCAACTTTTCTAGTAGAAGCTGATACGTTCATTGGTGCTGAAATTAGTTTGCTCAAACATTTGATCAACATACTAAAAAATGAATATGAAAAAAAACATATGCCTTAAAAATAACATTTGAGTTTTCCAGTGAACTAAATCTTTAGCAATCCCTCATCGAACTTTTGTTTCTATCTGTCGAATACAAGTAGTCTTTCTCAATTTTTTTTCTGAAGTTCACTACATGAAAATACTTATTATTGTTTGTGTTGTTCGTTGGATTTTAGGATCACGGACCTATTTTGTTCTATGACCAAACTGTTTCGAAACTTTGAATTTATGATTTTCCCTTAGCCAAGACTCTAACAAACCCACATGTCATGTTTTGTTGTCATCCATGTACTAGAAGTGGTTTTTCACAATTTTTCTCTGGACCACCCCATGAAAGTAACTGTCTTTTGTGTTGGTTTTTCGGATTACGGACCTACTTATTTCATGACCAAACTGTTTCAAAACTTTGAATTTATGGTTTCCAGTAAGCCAAATCTGTAAAAAAAACTCACGTATTGCGTTTTGTTTCCATCTGTGAACTTGAAGTACTTCATCACAATTTTACAAATATTACATTATAATATTTGCTCAACTATTCATTATAGTGAAATATTACTCAGCTATTCACTGTTGATATTGATAAGTCAACTGTTAATTATTGACAATAGTTCATTTAACACACGTAACACTACCAGTATACACTTAATAGTGATAATGCAGACATTGAGCTGAATCTCCAACTGTTTTATGAGCTTTAGCAATAGTTAAGCTGCAGTAACAGTCCAAGTCTAATATTTAATCATACATAAAAACGCAGCGCAAGATTGTTGTCTCTCCTGCGCTACTGGGTCAAGGCATGTTGTTGCAAACTTTTGGTGTTTCATGTAATAGTCCTTGTCTGCCTTCCTCAATGAATCAGATTGTTTGTTCAGCAACTGTTTGAAAAGTGGTGAAAGTTCAGTATGAAGTCTTTTGTATGTCATCCAATTGCGGCCAGTGGATTTGTATAACTCTCGTGCAGCGATGTAATCATGTAGGAGCTTGACTTGAGGTTTTTTCACACACTCCTTGAATAGATCTCTCATGACTTTTTCTACAAAAATTTTAAAACCTCTTTGCATGTATGTTGAAACCTAACATAATCAGGCTTGTAAATAGTTGAATTGTTGTTGTTTTTTTTTCATATTTTTTGAGTTTGTCTCACTAGTGGCATATTTAAGTAGAAAAGTGATTAGTTAACGAGACAAATTGCTGTTTGATGCTCTTGATTTGACTCACCTATACATTTTTCTTGTTCAGTTGTTTTGAAATTGGGCTCTGTTTGAAATTTGGTTTTTCTCCCACTCGCAGTGCTCTCACAACTGGATGTTGATGCTTGAGCATATGTTTCATTAACTGGAAACAGCAGTACTTGGGTGCTATATTTCTTTTTGTCAACATCAAAGATACACCCAAAAGTTGTTCCGTAGTTTCACACAGAGTTGTGTTGTATATGTTAGTATTATGTACATGTAGGTATACAGTACATGTATCATATTGTACATCTAGGTATAATGTACATGTAGTATATTGCACATCTAGAAATGCTGTACATGTGGGTACATTATACATGTAGCTATCCTTCACATGTATGTACGTGTAGGTATACTGTACATTTACCTACCTGGTACACGTAGGTATACTCTTACTACATGTAGGTATGCTGTACTTGTAGGTATACTGTACATATGAGTATAATGTCAGGGCTCTCCCTAGAGGGGCGGCAGGGGCGATTCGCCCCAGTGTCATTATATAGCACCCCAGCTCAAGTATTAAGAAAAATGGCAAATTGTACAGGTTTATTACTTCATGTTCAAAGAATTTTTTCAGCTTTACTTCTTTACTACTAAACAGGCTATACCTTTTTTCAAAGAATGGTAAACTTAACACCAACAGTAATAACAACTTTGAAATTTAAACAGTGTTGTTAATATTTATTTCCAAATAAAAATTGCTCAGTGATATTTTTCCCCTATTAGCCATGTGCATATGGAATACTCATTTTACATTAGATAACCAATCACGAGCAGCGAAATTGACTTTCAACCAATAGCGCTGCAGGGACCAAACATAGCCTATTAACACTGGCAGGCAACAGGAGCTGCTAATATTTCAATGTATGCAAAGTTTATGTGTGTTTTTTGAGTGTTTTTGGACTATTCACCAGACGTCAGTTTTTGTTTCCATGGCTGAGAAAAGAAACCCTCATTCAAAAACTAATAAGTTGTGCACTAACTGTACATTATCTTGGATGCCAAATGATTCCAACTCTTACTGCTTAGTGGGCAATAAATGTGATATTATTATGAATGATGACAAACCAGAGCCATCTGTGACACTAGTATCTAATAATAATTATTAAATAAAACGAAGTATTTTATAAATAATAATTATTATTATTAAATTTATTTATTTATTTATTATTATTTTGTGTTATTTATTCAGCATTTTATTTATTGCTGTAATTATTATTTATTATTATATTTATATAATGACTACAAATCCAATATTATGCTCTTATTAGATATAGGAATCAATCACTCAACATTTTGCTGCTTATGCAGTTTCATCTCATGCAAGTTTTATTATTATTATATTGGACAGTTAGTTATTAATTATTAGTTACTTACTTACTGTTTTTTTCTCATTTTTGAATTAGCATGGCAGCATTCAGCTCTCATATATAATAACAAATTAAGTATAAATGAAATATTTTTCATTGTGTTGTTGGCTTTTCTTGTTGTTAATAAAGCCTGCAAAAATATCGTAACTACTGATAGCATTAATAATACTTGGTGCAAAGCTTTCAAATTGGAAAATAGTTGACAATAATATGTATGTGTGTAGTTACTCAGTCTGACGCAATGTTTAGAAGGACCTGTTTCTATTCATCCGCTGTAATAATGGAGCAAAATTAATTTTAGTAATCTCAGTTTTTAATTATAACAAATGTTATACTCAATCGTAGTTCATAATTTATTTATTAACAATTAAAAAGCAAAATTGTGATTGACAAAAATATAAATTAATAGATTGATTTATTTATTTGATAGCGTAATAATGGGATAATATATGAATTAATTCAATCAGCTATTTAATAGTTAAACAGTATTTTGATGATCCAATAATAATTAAACTAATTATTATTGAATTATTATAATCTCTTCTAGTCTTTTTATCCGCTTGTTTTCATTTATCTCTTTACATGTTTAGCATTATTACCTGTTAGTTTCTTTTGGTACTATTGCAATTCTTGGCATATATTTAGTTCCTATAGAGGGTCTATTGCTAGATTTTTTTCTCCTAGATTGGGCAGGTAAACAGCTCAAAAAAGCCTTCATCAAAGCAAAGGATTACCTGAATTTATGAGCATTAGGGTCAGTTAGCACAACTTGTGTAGGTTACTCAAAACTTTAGAGATGCCATGTGCTATTCATTGAGTATACAAAAATGTCTATATGTTACGTTTTAATTAGGTCTACTAATAAAACAATTGGTGATTTAGAGTTTTGTTTATCCCATCTTCAGGAAGACAATAGAAAAATTAAAACGATTTCATTACAAAAACGGACATAGTTGCTTGTGGTCCCCTTGTGGTGCGCATATGTGGTGCACACAGTCTTTGCCTTTCCCTAGTTAGACTAGCCTCAACTATATGAGGAGCTACTAGAAACAAAATGTACACTTGAATTTTGACCTCAGTAATATCCACCCCACGATGACCACTACCTATGTATAAAAATTGGTTTTCCACCCCACCTTTGAAATTCCTAGGGAGAGCCCTGAATGTACAGGATACTAGATGATATTTGCTCATTTGTGTGTATGGATGTCTTCTCAATTCTAACTAGCGCCTTACCTGTGTACTTAAAATGTTCAGTGGTCATGGACATTTCCGTCTCTAATTTGCGTTTCACGGCCTTTTTCTTCTCAACGACCACACATTTTGAAATAGAAGCTTGTTGGTCAGCTGCTTTATCTGCAAATAATGAGACTTAATGTTAGCTGTCTCAACCAACAAACGATCACAGAGTTGACAAGAAAATCTTTCAGTTGAGCTTGGAACTGTAGCACACTGTTGGTGTGATCCAAGGACCTCTTTTTCACTCTTGTTGTTATTTTTGGGCAGTCCTTGTTGTTCCTTTCTTTGTTATGTTAGTTATAATAGACTTTAGCAGCATTATTGTTGATCAGCTATACTAGGACATCAGTGGTTACTTGTGACTAATGAAAGCTACCACTGCTGTACTGGTAGTGGTTGAATACTGTTTGCAGAACCTTTTGATTGATGTGCGATGAGTTAATTGTTCCTAGCTCGCGGGTTTTCTCAATAGATAGTGCGTTTTACCTGTGCACTCGTGGTCAGTAGTCAGGGTCATCTCCTCCACTTTATATTTCACGAGTGTTTTCTTTGCGGTGACAACACATTTCGAAATAGATGCTTGTTTATTCTCCACCCTACCGCAAATAAATGTTTACTTGATGTGTATGCAGCATGGGTTGTTTAGTTTCTATTGAACTGTCCTGCTGTTTATTACCAATAGTCGCAATATGAACAATAAAATTTGCCATAAAAATGTGATAACAGCTGTTGCTTCAGAAGCAATACATCTTAGCAACAGACTACCACTAATATTATTACATGGGCAATTACTCCTAATATTGCTGCTGCAGTAAATACTGCTGCTGCTACCACTACTATTGTTAATACCACCACCATCACTGTTACCACTACCACCGCTGTTACCACTACCACGCTGTTACCACGATTACCACTGTTGCCACTATAGCTGCTGCTGCTAATTATGTTGCTACTAC
The DNA here is from genome assembly GCA_945261195.1 of Cryptosula pallasiana. Taxonomy (NCBI): domain Eukaryota; kingdom Metazoa; phylum Bryozoa; class Gymnolaemata; order Cheilostomatida; family Cryptosulidae; genus Cryptosula; species Cryptosula pallasiana. Next base: position 15,285 of record CALYOO010000332.1, read on the forward strand.
TTCTACTTCTTCTCCTGCTACCACTACTGTGACTACTGTTACTGTAGCTACCAATACTGCTACTGTAACTGCCACTACTGCTATTGTATCTACCACTATTGCTATTGTAACTACTGCTACTATAACTACTGTAACTACTACTACTGTTGTTACTGTTACTACTGCTACTTTTGCTACGGTTACTGTTACTACCGTTGCTACTGCTACTACTGTGGCTGCTATTAAAGTTAATGTGTCACTCTTACTGCTAATGCTACTACTACAGGTAGCAGTAATATGAAATGATTGTGCCACTTAGATGAATTCTGGCTAATGTACATTTATGGTTGCATCAAACTTCTTTGCCTCCTATCAGGGTAGGCTGGAACAATTCAAATGAATAATCAACTATGAAATAATCGACTATTAACTCAATTTTTAGTTGAAAACTTCTTAATCGAAAAAAAATTCATGAATTTTTTTAATCCTGCCTACGTTTAAACACCTCGGTTTGAGTGCATGTTTCCTTGTTGTTTCATTTCCCATGTCTTTCGGATTGATTTCTTTTATTTTCTCGTTGCAATCTACAATTTCTTTTACTCATAACAAACTTTTCTCTGGAGAAAGATATGATTATTTGAGTGCAAATGTTCTTCAAACTGATACCAAGCTTGACTTTTTGTTTACTAACTTTTATGGAAGGCCTTCTCATTCTATCTTCAAGTATTATTTTTCTACTGTACAGTACCAAACTTGAGGTTGTAGTGAAAACAAATAATTTGTGCACAATTGAGCAGTGCTATATATAACCTACCCATGTTTGTTGATGTATTGCACTCAGCTTTTGCCTCAAACTCTTCATTTGCGTCTCCTGATTCATCTTGTTCCCCATTCTCATCCTGCTCCTCAGCCTCCTCAGCATCATCCTGCTCCTCGACCTGTGCCTCATCCTGCTCATCATCAGCTTGCCATTCTCCTTCATTCAGTTCCACCTCATCATTGTTGTCTGCAGTGTTAGTGTTTTGAGAATCAGAATGAGCTATTTTATATTACTATTTGTGTTGATAATCGGTGTTGTCAAGCAGCTAGAATTGAAGTTTGACAGCAGTGTGCAAAGGAATGCTGAGGTTTTTTATATGCGGTATATTTTTCGCCTACTCTTTTGTTGTATGGGGACCATTTTATGTGTATTTATAATCATAATCAGCATCACTTTCAGCGCTTTTTCACAAGAAGGCTTTAAAGCCCTTGTGCATGAATAATTTGATAGTCACAGATTTAAATTAGCTTTGGTAGAATGGGAAAATTATGGTTACCAAAATTTATGGTTACGCGTCCATTAATACCCAAATAATATGCATGCTAGCCTAGAGTTGTAATTTTATGTATGGCAATGCTCGATAACTAGTTTTTTCCAGCAAATTAAAAGCTATTTACTGCGCTCTGTTCATTAAATGCTAATCGAGAAAGGGCAAACTGATACGCAGGTGATGTTACAGCTATGACATCACACACAAAGTATTAAAACAATCTTTGAAAAGCTGTATTTTAAAAATATAGCTGCTGTTGCAGAATCAAATTTTACATGTACAATCATCACCTTTAGTAGTTCCGTTGATGGTGTGAACGTTAGCCAAATCCAAGATTTCATCAATATTTATGTACCAATGGCTTTTAATAGGATAATTGTAATTCACAGTACGGGTATTTGTCAACAAATGCGGATATATTTACTTACAGGAGCTATGTGATTTTCTTTATTACACTGACCTCCTTTGAACAAGTTGTGCAATGTTTTTATCTTCAGCTCATCAGCATTTTTCTTGCATCCTTCCCAGCTTACTTTCAGTTTTTGTGCTACCTCAGGGGCTGTAGCATTCCTGAAATAATTGGTGATTTTTTTCTAAACAGTAATGATTTGTAAAAGCTGAAAACATTCCCACTAACACATTTGTTCATCAACCCACAAGTTAACAAGAATGTTTATTTTCAACTTGTACCTGTAATGGGTTGTGAGTGGCATTCCTCTCTCCTTTGTATCATCCTTACCGTCATAAAACATTAAACTTCCATCACCAAGCACTTCATACCATACACCTTTTCCTGCACACAGGAAGTCAGCTATTCTTCTCAAGGTCCATAGAGTAGCTGACTAAGCATGGGAATGAAAATCAGTAAATAGAGATCATTGTAGGTTTTCAATTTGTTCAACGGATTTCTCGGACTTGGTTGACTAACTTATCAGATTAATCTTCACTCGGTCACATACTTATTTCCAATCAATGAGTTGTATTTCGCATTTTATTGGCTGGTATCAGCTCTTAATATTATGGACGAATGTTCTCTTCATCTATGTACTTACTTTGTTTTCATCCATGAACTTAGCTGTTAGGATAGTTCTACCATTGGGTGCTTGTGTGTCCTGCAACCTCGCTGCTGCCAATGAAATGGTTGATTTTTTTATCTTCTGTTCTGCTTTTTTGATGTTAGCGTACGCTTCACTTACACTGAATTCATCCTGAAGCTCTATAGTCGGGAGATAATGTTCAGGATGATGTTATCAGGTTTTTGCCTGCTTGCTTTGTTTAGCTCTCTAAAAAAATTCAGATTTCTGTGGTATTTATTTAGCCAATTGTGAAGCTTCACATGTAGCCTGAATTTCCAGGTTGAATAAAAATTTCGTTAGTCTCTTTGTCAACTAACCTTATTTCATTAAACATTCTCTCTGCTGCTTCAGCAACAATAGACCTCAAGGATATCAAGCGTAGCATTTCTGCCATGTGTGTGACAACAGCGTGGAAAGGAGTCCCGAACATTCTTCTCTTGGACACACTCTGCGGGTCCGAAAAAAGTACTGAGCATCCGACTATAAACTTCAGTGCCATTAGATTCAGATGCAACAAATCACGGGAGCTGCGGTTATCCTCCAACTGGTATGCTAGACGTTGTAACTCCATCAGAGCATAAAGGGTTCTGCTGGCTTGCAAGCATTGCCTGTCATGTAAGTGTGCATTATTATTATCTTTTGATATCTAGGGTTGCCATTGGCATTGTCAACTAAATCATATTTCTAACCCAAATATATCAGATGACTGACAGACCTGTCACTTTGGAACTGTGGCTCTTGGAGTAAAATGGTCAAGTTGATGAGATGCAGTCTTGCATCACATCCTTTTAGGTTTCTTTTCTCTCCTGTTGATAAAAATAAATTGAAATAAAGAACAATTAGTTTGACGTATCAAAGTTCCAATTGATAGTAATTGTAGTATCAGATTGTTTTTTTTAAATATTTTACCATATGTCAATGATTTTGAAAAAAGTGTAAATCGTGTACCTGTATCAAGAATTTGAGTGCTAACAAACTACTGCCACCTTACTGTTAACTTCTTTAAATGAAATGTAATTGTCAAAATCAAAACAGATTTGTGATCTGAGCGTCTTATTGTCAGCCTAAACTCACCTAATGTGGCTTGACAGAACTGTTTTATTTTCAGCCCTAGCTCCTTGTTGCTGATTTGATGAGGCAGCTCTGTGAGAACGCAAAAGATGACATTCTTTAGATCATGAGTGGCTCACAGGAGCATATTTCATATGTGTCACTGCCCAGATCTTCCAAGGTGTGGCCAGCACTCAGCAGTGCTGGGAGTCGTTGAATTCCTGTAAGTATTTCAGGTTGTCATGAGGCTTTGGTTTACATCCCACTATATAATTTAACCGCACTTTATTCGAAAATGCAAAATGTCTACTCCATTGATAAAATACTGATCTTCATGTGGCATTTAGACTGGCAAACAAAGTTTTAACACGATCATTAAACATTAGTTGTCACAATGGGTATGTACTTGAAAAAGTTGTGCGAGGTATCACCAACAAAATTTTTTTTATGTTACACAAGTTTCAAACTTCAGCTATTTATTGCTAAGTAAAATGTGGAAGGTGGTTTATGACCTTTCATCTCTGTTGACAGCATGTTCTCTAGAGATTTTTTGGCTTCTTTGTGGCTTGCGGTTATGGGTACTTTTCTGTTGCGTAGTTCATGGTTTAATCCTTGCTTCTAGAAAAAAAGTTGAAAATCAGCCATATCAGATTATGTAAGCTTGCCATTGAATGATTGCTCTAGGCTTTCGCAAATTATCGTTGAAAGTTGTTAGTGATAGAAAATGTAACGATTTGATAATCTTTTATGAATCATACCTTCATACATCTGATCTCATAGGCGAAGTGCGGTGGTTTCTTCCCGAAGTGGGCAACTCTATCTGCTATACTGTTAAACGGAGGCGTTTCTAGCATCACTGCGGCATTCTGAAACTTAGATGCTCTCAATCCACATGTACATGGATAATGAGAACTTGCCCCGAGATTACCGGCCTCAAATTCTCTTGCCGGTAAGTCACCTATGAAAAATAAAGTTTAAGCTTTCTCCTAACAGGACAACCTCACATGTTGTCTTGAAAGCTGTCATACATATTTACGTTAATGCGTAATTGAGAGATTTTAAAAAAAATAATAGAATGTAATTTCAATAGCAAGCAAAATTCCTAATTATTGTTTTCTTCATTTAAACATTACTCAAAGTTTTTTTTATTTGTATATGAGACTTTCTCCCTCAAATTGTTGAGCTCCTTCGCTTTACCTGAGAAAAACCGAGCTTTGTCAGTGTATTGCTTTCCATTGACAGTAATTGGGGTGATTGAAAGCATTTCTGCTACCCTCTCTCTCACATAAAGCGGCTGATCTTTCACACTAGATGTTGATCGTCCAATAAAGTGAAGGTAAGGCTTCTCTACAACACTTTGCACATCACACCTACAACTTGGAGCCAAGTAACTTTTCATGTGTGACAAATTTTATTGACAAGAAGAGCCAATCGTAGAGTATTAGATTTTCAAATCTTGCTTCTTTGTATATCACATCACTTTTAATTGTTAAGCAGCAAACTTGCCAACCTTTTAAAGCATGAATGCCTTGAGCTTCTGAATATTTAAATCTTATGCAGCAGACTGATGTATCGAATGACTTTCTTTCTCGGCCTACTCACTCCTGATCTGGCTTACTCACTCCTGATCTTCGAACTTGCCAAAAATTCATCGGCATCGAAAGCTTGTTGCATCAGACGAATTTTCATTCACTATTATAACCGAGTGTGCCCACAGAGCCATCCAATACATCAATCTGCGGCTAAAGACTTAGATACTCAGAAAAATCAAAACAAAAAACAAGTTCAATGTAGTCATGCTTTTTCGTGAAACCAAAACATCATTTCTTTTTTCTTATCAATCAGGGTTGGCAGGAATAATTCATGTGATTGATTCATTACAAATTTATCAAAGATGAATTCAAGTTTTTTTGTTCCAGAACTCAGAATTTTTTTAATTTGAAAATTTACGAATTCTTCATATATTGTTTGATAAAATTAGCATATACTATCAAAGTACACAAGGTTTTGATTCGGTAACAGTATTATCAGGGAGTCGCGCATTGCTTAGTGATTGTCTTGCTATTTGTTTACCTTTTTACAACCTACTGTGAATGATTTATTAAATATAGTACGTTGCTTTGTATTTTTATTCAATAAGGTATGCCGATATATGTCCTACATGTTGTTTATCTAGTCACTCAAAGTTTGGCAGACCTATAAACTCAAATGAAAATTGTATCTAAGTAGAAAATTTCTAAAAATTCTGGATATTTCATAAAAGTCATTAATTCAAATAACTCAGATTTTTTCTGAATCTTGGTATAGAACAAGTTAATATTAATAAGCTTCGGTGAAAATCTCGCATGTTTTCTTGAGACTTGGTTTATAGCAATTGGATACTTACCATGTAAGATATGAAGTCTCCCTACAATTATTACAATTATTAATTGTTTAACTCTCTGTTCATCTGTACTTACCCTGCCTCTTTTGAAGTAACATAGACTGCTGGGTCATACAAAAACCAGATTGCTATAACATAGTGTGAATGAGCGCCAATCTCGGAATGATCGTGCCATACGACAAAATGACGGCTTTTCTCACTCTCTGCTAATAACTGTTGCAATTCCTCTAGTGTGCTTTCGCCCCTATGGGTCACTAAAAGCAAATATTTCTCATGTAAAAGCGAATCCATTTTAAATTTTTAAAGCAAACATTCTTGAGCAAAAACTTTTTTAATCTATTGTAGTGAGTTTGTGCTCAATGTTTCACACACTAAAAATAAATATATGTAAGTTACGTCACCTCTACGTTTCTGAAGTTCAGCATGGCACTGTGTTAGCGTAAAGGTTTTAACATCCCTTTCCCGGAGCAATCCTTTTTTTGACATCAGGTGAAGATGTTTTTCCCTGATGTGGTTCAGGGCCAGAACTCTGCCGTAGTTGGTCTGGGAGTTGACAATATGTCCTCTGTGTAGATATATTGTAATTGGGCATACTGTTCGTCCAATGTGAATGGTGCCATCCCTTATTCTGGCATTCCTTGCTTCAACTACATCATAAAGCCAGACACTTGTTTAACACTTGGCAACAGACTTTTCACAACTTGAAGGCTCTGTAATTCATTATTTCCCATCATATCCAAATTCAATTGCAGTTGTTCTATACTGAGAAATGATAGCTTTCCATTTTAATAGGAACCAAACTCCATGCAGGCTAATAAATCATACTAGCGAACCTTCAGCATGAGTTGTCTCATTTTTATAAAACAGCAAATTTTTATCGAAAACAACATTTAGAAATTTGATACAAATATCATTTTTATCTGGACGAGTCCAGTCATTTGCTTTATAATTGTTTTACTCAGAAATTTGAATCTACTCAAGTTTGTTTTGAAATGTTGTCTTGGTTCCAGCCTCAAAATAATCCACGGCTAATTGCCACGACAGTGTTTCACTGATAAGGTTACAAAGGCTGTGAAACTTCATTAAATGGCAGTAATTGACAATTATTTATAGTTTCTCTACCGAGGGTTTTTCCACTGTTTGGTCTGTAAACAGGGATTTTTAGATCTCTATGTTGGATCCAACTTCTTTTCCTTCTCTTGGTTATGTTAAATGTATATCCTTGCCAAGTGGCAAACTCCTGCAGTATCTGCAAACAGAAAATGTTATACAATATTGCCCCAAATTGCAGTTTTTGTTATCATTAGGTGATGTAGTAGCTACAATGAAACCAATATTTACTCAGGTTTATATGTAATTATTCGCCAGTAAGTATAGCCGTAGACTTTTTGTGCACTAAGTAAAGCAGATATAACTGAAGATCACCTTCATTTGAGCAAAATATATTATTTTTGCTTACTTGAGTTGCATTGATACTTGCTGCACCAGTCTTGCTTCTCAGTCCCACTTTACGGCCTAGCGCACACCATTTTAGATTTAATTTTGTCTTTAAATTCATGTCACCATCTGCAATTGTAGCCAGTTCCTTCTTCAGCAGCTCAACATTGTACTCATAATTTTTGTCATGGGAACCGGTGTGTTTAACCATAGGATGGTTCCGATACTCAGCATATTGTCTCATACGTTGTTTGTTGTATGCGTTGATCGACATTCTGCCACCAAAAAGGGCAGCCATGTCAGACGGGATACCTGCAGCCATTTGCTTCTGTTGCGTTTGATGAATGAGTATCTTCTCTCTCGTAGCAGAAAGAATCAGGTTTCTATGAAAGCTTTGTTGGTGTTGGGCCTGATTTTGGCGTGAATTTGCTTGCCCTGTAACCGCTGGGGTATTTCGTTGCTCATCTGGCATAATGTCATCTGGAATTGATGGCGTTAGTGTATGAGACGGAATTGATGGTGTTAGTGTATGAGATGGAATGGATGGTGTAAGTGTATGAGACAGAATGGATGGTGTGCGTGTATGAGAATGAATGGATGGTGTACGTGTATGAGATGGAATGGATGGTGTAAGTGTATGAGACAGAATGGATGGTGTACGTGTATGAGACAGAATGGATGGTGTACGTGTATGAGACAGAATGGATGGTGTACGTGTATGAGACAGAATGGATGGTGTACGTGTATGAAAATTAATGGATGGTGTACGTGTATGAGACAGAATGGATGGTGTACGTGTATGAGAATGAATGGATGGTGTACGTGTATGAGATGGAATGGATGGTGTAAGTGTATGAGACAGAATGGATGGTGTACGTGAATGAGATGGAATGGATGGTGTACGTGTATGAGACAGAATGGATGGTGTACGTGTATGAGACAGAATGGATGGTGTACGTGTATGAGACAGAATGGATGGTGTACGTGTATGAGAATGAATGGATGGTGTAAGTGTATGAGATGAAATGGATGGTGTAAGCAAAACTGTGCTTGTAGGACTTTGTCTTTGTGGAGCTTCGCATTGTTGTTGCGGCTGCTTTAGTTTGGCAATAAACGTTGAATTCCGCTTCTTCAACGCAAATTCGGCATCTTTCACACACTGCAGACAGTTTATTGCTGAATGTTGTCGTTTTTGTGAAGGAAGCAGTGCATTCCATTTTTCCTGACGATAATGGTTCTCATACTCTTCTTGACCTTTGTAATTGTTCACATAAGTCTTACTACAAAAAGTGTTGCCATCAATTATATTTTTCCTATGGAACAGTTGAATGATAGCGGCTATTTGTAACTTTAAATTTCCTAATGCCAATTTTCATTTTCCAGCTTTTGCATTTTCAAACCAAGACATTGAAATTTTTGGGACCACAACAGGTTTATTGTTGCAAAAGTTTTATACTTACTGTGATTTGAACATCTTGAAATACTGACTTTGACGATTCTTCATGATGTTTATGTCGACCTGCATCCTTGGATATAGATCCATATGGTGATTGTAGTCTGATAGGCCTGGTATGCCCATTCGTTTATTAAATAACAAAAAGTCTGCATATCCGCAGAATATTGTGGCAGCAAGAGGCATTGCAGCTATGTTTGTATGTAATAGTAACAGAAATGATTTTCCCTCTTTATTGTATGAGTGACAATATTTTCCCGCCGTTCAGAGGGTTGGCCAATGATTATAACACCATCAAATCATAGCATTTGCTGCCAGATGAGCTAGCCTAATGAAACCCTAGTTTAACTTGTAATTAATCTTTAATTTATTCCATGGATTGCTAATAATGAACTAAAGCCAATGCTGATGTAATCAGGTTTGCTTGCAATTGTTCTAGCAGTTTGATATAGGTTGTAACCAGACTGCGTATGATGGCTGATACTGAACATGCATATTCTATTTTGTGTATTTCTTCTCAGATGATACAAAAATAGTTTCAATCGTTGCTTGTAGTGAATGATAGTTGTTAGTCAAGTTTTTGTCCCTCAACTTATGTTCTTTTCTGGTTTAGGTTATTGACCACATATTATCCAGAAAAAGCTAACAAGTAACAGTGAAAATATTGATATTACTTATGTGTGAGTGCAAATGTATATAAAGTATTTTGCATTCTTTATTTTTATTGAAGTTCAAAGTGGATAAAGCGTTCGCTATTGGAACTATTCTTAGCGATAGCTCCACATGTCGGTGAACAGAAAATTTTCAAGTTCTAACTGTTACTTTATTATTCAAGCACAACATAAAGTTTGTTTTGTTTGATCAAAAAATTCTTGTGGTTTTAATGTTTGTTAAAGGCTCCCACTTTTTGTAAATAAACAACTAGTAACCATGCAATCTGTACCCAATTTTTGCAAAACTTGTTCATTATTGAGGTTGATGAGAGTTCTTTTACTCAAAAATCCACTGTATTTCATCATTTTTTGGTACGTGGCCATGACTATTGCCCACACACACCGACAAATATTGGATTCGCAAAATTTTGTTGTGGTGACATGTTTCACCACATGATGCATGTACAAAAGGTCTGGTTCACATACATCTTGTAAGTGCTCGCAAGTGATCAGCGAACGACAATCTTCGATGTATGTGAACCAGGACTTTGTACACCTCCTACGATGTCGCACTCTGTCGCAGAGGGTTGTAGAAAAGTTCAGCAAGGCAAACTTTCCGACGGCGTCGTACGACAGAGTGTACAATTTTCTTGCCTTCTTTTTCAAAAATCACAGTTAGATCAACGCTATTGATGTAAACATGACTACCATCGAAAAAACATAATAAACAATAATAAAAATATTATTGTTATAATTATGAGTATTATTTATTAATATTTTCTGAATTAGATTACATGATAGTTTTTTTTAATCTAGAAATATATATATATTCTGTAAACATCTATGTAGTAATTAGTGTTTTATTATTATAAAGATATATCCAAAAACCATAAAAATGTATATAAATTAGGAAGATGGTAAAAAATAAAAATATGCCATTGAATAATGGTTTTAAGTTAAATTAAAAAATATGTAATACTATGTACTAATAATATTCTGAGTCAAAATACTAAAATTAAGAGTAACCGATAGATCTGTGTCTTTGAACAACGATATTTTTTTTTATTAAATGCAATCGTTGGTCAGTGAAGGTGAGCTTCATGATTTTGTTACCTCCCAGTCAGAAGAGTGATTATACATTGTGCGATGAGATGATAACTTGCGCCACGTTTATGTCAATGTCAGATCACTTGCGATATGTATGTGAACCAGGCTTAAGATAGCAAGTGTTCAGCGTTCAAATTATTTTTGATAACTAGCTTTGTGGATTTTCATGAAAATTGTTGCTTGCCAACCCAGTATTGATATATAAGTCTGCTGGAAGCTGAAAAAATGCTGACAAAAGGTTGTACCATAGGTCAAAACCTAATTTTACCATCCATATACTCAAAAAGTAAGACTAACGTACAAACATACATCAAACATTATTGTCACAAAGTAAATATTCTCCTCTGTCGCATGATTTTCATCACATGTATTGAAGAGCTCGTGTATTGAAGAGCTCGTGTATTGAAGAGCTCGTGTATTGAAGAGCTCGTGTATTGAAGAGCTCGTGTATTTAAGCGCCTTCCCGCTAGTTTCTTATTTGGCAGTGTAGTTATTTTTAGCCACTGCCACAAAGCTATAGATTTGATTCATATGCAAGTAATCAGTATTCATGCGTGTATTAACTTTCAGTGGTTTCTTTGTATTGTAGAGGAGTCATGTTGGAGGGCTGACACACCGCAAGACTGCTTATGTAAACAATTATACTGGCTGGGACACAGACAAGCTTCATTCTCACATAGATATTATTTCATGGACCATGATTAATATTTTGCTGTAAACAATCAGTGTTCAGTTGTGTATGGATCAATAGTTGCCCACATAACAGATTTTACGTTTAATACAAAACCATTTTCTACATTTTTTTATCCGTGTAAATTGCTACTGATTTTACCTGAAACTCTATCAGCAGTGTTACTGCGGCTTGTGCCTGATTCATTGTTTTTCATTTTTAAAGTTTACTTGGAATAAATTTGTAACTTGGTTGTAAAGTGTGACAGGGAACAATTGTTGAATATGTTTGATAGGTGAAATTGACAGTAGTCAAAGTTTGATGAATCAGACAATGTGTAGCTAATTTTTTGTCAGTGTGACTACACTTGTCGATTCAGTATCACAACATGGTGTGTGTGATGTTTGGAAAACAGGTAGTTGATACATTCAAAAATTGAAGGAAAAGCTCCACAATGGATACCAGGGCTGTAACTGCTTCTAGCATTTGTTTTGCTCTACAATCTACAATCTATTTAATATAGTTTTGATTCTGTCAGGCAAGTCTGACATTTACACACTCGGCTGAGACAACACAGCACCCTGCTGGCAAGCGTAATCAATCCTCTATAAAGTAGAGAAATAAGCCCTTATCAACACAGTAGAGCATGTAGTAGCCAGTATCCAGTGAAGCCCTTCTGCTATGTCTTCAAACCCAAATGTCCACAAAAGATATCCAGGGCAAATGATAGGAGAAAACTAAAGATAACCCTGGAGTAAAAAATATGATAACACAAGGTTCACAAAGTTCTGTTTGAGCATATGATTAAATTACCTGCAAGGCCTGTAAAACAAGCCATACATCTGCACACGATCACAAAGAAAATGATGAAAGTGATCAATAAAGACCTGAGTCGAGTAAATCTACACATTCAACAGACTCCTGAAGCAGTGGAGTCACCATATATCCTAGGACCCATAGGGCCTATCGTATGTACATGTTGCTGTCGCCTGAAATAGTTGCATGTTGTATTCTGATGGCATTTAAGATTTGAGAGGAAAATATGTTCCTAATAGTTGTCTGTTCTGATTAGCTTATGTTATTGGTTACTGACTATCGTTGGTTCTAAATCTACAAGCGGTGTTTTGTTTGATGCTGTTCGAATAATAGAAAGCCTATGAGACTTTAAAATTACAATAAAGTGTTGAAAGTGAGCAGCACGTGCAGTATGAGCAGTCACCATTGAATAGATGTATGATATTAAAATACTCAGCACTTGTTGGAAAACTTGAGCAATGGTGAACTAAACTGGCGTTTTGTTTGTCACCAATGCCTAGCAAAGTGACTTTGCTGTAAGCCTGAAATGTGCGCAAGAAAAAGTAAAAAATTATTGGAAAAAGTGATGGTTTGCTCAATTAAAATACCATTTTCACTGCAAAAAGATTTCTCAAGTCAGTAATGGTGAGCAGTTTACTGCTGCAAGCAGGATGTATGTAGCGTGAATAGCAAGACCATGTGTTAATGAACCAGTCTGAGTAGCGAGCGAGAGGTCATGTTCAAGTCCAAGTTGCGACCAGACAAACTCCTTTTCGGTCATGAACTCAATTATTATGCTTGTTTGATGTGTTTGAGATCCACTGGGCAGATTCTCTGAGAGGTAATGTGTACAGTTCCCCAGAAATCAATAATTGTAATTTACAAAAATTGAGACAAAATAGAAAACAAAAACGGTAATATTGTTGTTCATACTACTGCAAAACTGGCAAAAAGTATTTTTGAGAACCTTTGAACCTAGCAGATAGCCCGGGCAAAAAATAGAATACAAGAGTCTTCACAGACACGAGAAAACATCAATTGTAACAATTCATATAGAAAAACAAGCAAAAGTTAGAAAAAAGCGCAACTCCAAGAAACTGTAAAATCAAGAGAGAACAACTCCTAAAAAAAATTACTCAAGTGAACTGAGTCTAGGTCGGTGGGTCGTATAGCCAATAAGTGCCGTTGGAGGTACACATGCCCTAGGGTGTTTTGAAAGGTCTGTAGGGTCAGCTCGACCCGATTCCTGATTGGTAAGTCACCGTAGGCGGCTTCCACTAGCCGTTCGACTTGGAGCGCATGCTCTCTTAGTGTCTCCCGATGAGCCTTCCTATAGGTGGTCAACTTTGTCTGGGCTTCGGTGCGTGTTAGTCCAAAGCTTGCTCGTAGCGCTTGAGTGATGGCAGTGGTGTCAGTCCCCCTTCCGCATTGTTCAGCCTTTCCTGTCAGGGCTTGCCTTAGATGAATGGTCGATTCTTCGGGCAGCCACCTGTTGGCTCGTGCCACCTCCTCAAATCGTTGGATGAAATATCCAACATCTCCCTCGCCATTGAACTGTGGGACGTGGAAACGGTCCCTTCCGTTGTTGGTGGACATTCTGTCAAGGATGTCGGCCAGTGTGCCCATTATTTGTAATGGAGAGCCATCTCTGTCCGAGCTGAGTGCTCGTCGTCTGCTCGCCATGCTCCGCGCCTGCTGCCTCTTGCTCGTATCTGCCGTTCCTGTGGGTCGTTTGTGTGGGTTCTCCTCAATCCCACTGCTGCCACCAATGTACAGGAATTTATGGTGGAGTGGTAGCTGTCACCTGTACAGTGGCCCACAGTAATAGGGTTCTACAAGCAGTGCAGTGTACGCCTTTCCTGTGCTCGGGGTCAGCAATCTAAGCCGTAGGGTAGAATTTGCAGCGTTGTACGCTCGCGAGCAATACACAGTGAGGAGTTGTCACAACTCCCTCACTTTCCACTGATTTTCTATCCGGTGGAATAGATGCGTCGGGTCGAACTAGCAGTTCAACAATCGTATCAGTATCACTTGCCCGAGTGTAGTGTAAGCCGAACTGACTGAACACTTTCTACTGATGGATTAGTTTAGTTACTAGTCGACTGGTCCAAGAGCGATTCAGCTGTCCAAATTATTGTGCAAGTGTATGAACTGGTCTGTGCATCTATCTGTGCAATCTGTATGTGTGAGCTTACTTATAGGTTTCTGCTTAGCCACTGGTGCATTGCATAAGTGCTATATGCAATAAGAAACAATAAGCAAGTGAGAGTGTCAGGTTAACTCTGATTTATTATGGTGATACAGGCATATTTATACATAAAAGATTACATAAGAGTGAGTGGCAGTACATAGAACAAAGGCAGGCCACGCCTGTACATCCAATTGGTTATAACAAAGCCAATAGCACGATTGATAGAACAAAGTGGGCAGTCTCCATCGCATGGGTGACTGCCCAAGCACATGTACAAAAATAAGTGAGATATGCAAGTAAATTAATTAATTAGACATAAGGGTAGAATGTTCGACTGTAGTTAGAGTTCGGCAAGGCAAGTACATAATTACATAGAAAGAAGAGTTGCTGTTCGATTGCAGTTAGAGTTCGGCTTGAATAAAATAGTAAGAGTACATAATAGATGTTACTGGTCGGTCCATTCCTCCACAATATGTAGAGTAACTGTGTCATATGCAAGTGACTAAATCATTGTGAATAGTTCATGTTTGGTTTACTACAAGTGAACAACCCATCGGTGCTATGAAAAAGAAATATAATCCGAAATATTGTGGCGATACTCGTGAGAGATAGTGTGCGGCCAGATGTGCCAGGAGTTGCCTTACCTTCTGAAGTAGACGTTAGCTGAGTAGTAATATATGAGCAGATCTCACTACCAAATGTTTTTTTGTTGGTGTAATCACCAATGTTATGCAATGTTTTACTATTTCGATTTACGCCGCTGCTTAATACTGTACAGGATTTTGCGTGTTGCGGTAGTTCGTACACCTGTACAACTCCCCACAATCACAATGCAATTGGAAGTGGCTGCTTCTGCCCTTTCTATCAAGTCAGTTGGTGCAAAGAGAGGTTGACTTGTCTGTGCCGAATATTGTATAGGTTGAGATGCTTGACGCCGTGCTTAGACTAGCGAGAACACGCAGCAAAGGGCCGAATTGACCGATTACCTTCCGCCAAGTTTCTACTACACAGATAGTCGGTAGTGCAAGTCGTAGTCTGTATTTGTGCTCTTGTTTGTGCTATCCACTGTAGTCTGAGTAGCTGTTATCAACATCTGAGAGTCAGGGGAACTCTGATTTTATTAATACAAACATCCATATTTATGCATATGGTTATCTAACACAAAAGTGGTACACAAAGGAGGCCACACCTCGCACAAACAATTGGCTAGAGTGTGCCAATGAAACATAGTAGGTGGTATTTAGAGTATTGCATGAATAATTGCACATGGCTAACATATATACTTGTGTGTTACAGAAAAATACTAATGAATGCATAGAATCAAGTTGCGTTAGAGTGTAAGCATAGAACTGGTTAATGGTAGGTAGTGTTACATAGTGACAATTGTTCGTATTGGCGTCCCTAACACACTTCCCCCCATTGGCAACATTAGGCCAATAATAGAACTGGGGTACGGCATAGAACATTGTTATTGTCAGGCGTTCGGCGTCTATGGCGAGTTCTTTTCCTTCTTGATTTTTTCCTTTAGCTCTTCTACGCGTTGTAACCTTCTATAGGCTTCCTTTGTAAGCTGATGCAGCTCTTCCTGGTATCTTTCTAACCTCTTGCGCTTCTTTTCCTTTCTCTCTGCTTCTCTCCTAGGAGATCTTGATCCTACTACTGTCTCCTGTCTGTTCGTCCTTGGACGGGGTGTACTTTCTTTGGCGGTACTGTTGGCAGGAGCTGCTGGTGGTGTCTCCAACTTTAGCATCTTGGATGGTGGTTCATCCGTCCGTGGCCCTAATCGGCGTTTGATGCTGTGACTAGCAGGTGCATTGTCTTTCACAGGAATCGGGGTGCCGAAGGCCGCTGGCTTCTTCCATCTAACGTATCGACAAAAATCGTCATAAGATGCGGCGTCTACCTCGTATAGAGGTCGAGAATCTCCTCCATGGGCGAGGTCACCATCCTGTTTGCGGATATGTTTGAGTATGGAATCTCGGGAGCTGCTCTTCTTGCTGCATTGGCAGAAGTAGAAAACATAATGCTGTCGGGTGTGGTACACGATGCGTTTTCGTGGTAGCCGTAGCCGACAGATCGTACATTCCCACTCCTCTGTTATCGGTATTTGCTTGGCCGCTTGTTTAATAGCTTGCTTGGTACTGTCGGTCACCCATACCTCTGTTGGTTTAGCTGTCGGGGGTGGAGGAATTGTTAGCTGCTCTTTCCTCTCTCCGCATCTGGCAGCTCCTGGCTCTGGTATCACAACTCTTCTAATTCTGGTCGGTGACACTGCATTGAACATTTCTTTCTGCGGTACTCTACTTCTGCTCTGTCTTTCCTCTCTTGCCACTAGCCTTGCTGCTGCATCGGCATCCTCCTCTATTGATAAGTAGCCATTGTTCTGTTCGGCCATTTTTTCTTTGAATAAATTAATTACAGTAATTATTCTCTGGAGATTGCTATCTAGATGTGGTGCTGTCACTGGAGAGAATGACTGTGATTTTTCTTTCCCGCAGTACTTGTTGTTAGTGACTCTGTTATTGGTTAATTTCTCCTCCCCTTCTTTTGTTTCAAAGTCCCACGTGGTATGACGTAGTGGGTGGGGGGCGTCGCTATGGTTATTTCTATGTTGCGAGTTTATCTCTATGCTCCTCTGGCGGGGAGTTGTCTGTTCCTTGCTGTTTTCGTCTTTCTCTGTTGATTGCACCCCTATTTCGGTACCCCCACCGACAATGGGTGATTGTTTTGTCGATAATTTAATTCCTAACCGACTTTGTGTGTCTTGAATATTTGTCCAGGGTTTAGGAGTGAAATTTTCTCCTTTATCAGCTGGTGGTAGTTTAGAGTTATTTTCTTTCCCTCTCGCATGGTAACAGTGGTAGTCAGTAAATTTTACTGGCTGCCTCCTATTTCTTTGTGGCCTTTCAGGGGTTGGGCTGATTTCAGTTTGGCTAGGTAATGCCGGCCAGCTTTCTTCATCTAACTGATTTGGTCCCTCATTTGTCTGCTCTGGGGCCACCTCGCGTTCTCTGGGGGATGTCGGCCTTGCAACCTCTGTCCTCCCTTCTGTTATCTCCTCCACTATATCTAGTGGTTCCATGGGTTCGGGCTCTGGTGGCATGGCTGCTAGTAGTTCTGTCTCTTGTAATGTTGTGCCCCGTGGGTTGGTGGCTTCTGGCGCTGTTGGGGGTGCCGGCCTAGGGGGTAGTTCCCTTTGGAGTTGTCCCTCCTCTCTCTGTGTGGGTGGCCTTCTCTTGTATGCGCCACGCATGTTTGGTCTAACCGCCTGCTCTCTACTGGTGGGTGCTCGGCCGATGGTCCCCTCACATGTTCTGTACAGCTTTAGTCGCCGACGGTTCTGTACGAAGCCTTGGCCGTCTTTCTCCAACCGGTACGTATGGTTGAGATAGGAGTAGTAATATATGAGCAGATCTCCCTACCAAGTGTTTTTTTGTGGATTTGATCTTGGAGTTGAGACAATGGGTTACGGCGTTGGATGAATTCGCCGAGTTTATATTGTATTTTACTTGAGGGGTACTTGAGTGGCATTTGAGTGGCATTTGAGTTTTGATTAGTTTTTTACTTAATTTGAACTTATATGGCATATAGATTTTGAATGTATGGCATTCAAGTTTTGATAACTTTTTTACATAACTCGAACTCATATGGTATCTTGAGAGAGAGGGGAGAGGAGAGAGGAGAGAGGAGAGATGGGAGATGAGAGAGGAGAGAGAGGAGAGAGATTTTTAGGTATTTAAGTGGCATTCGAGTTTTGATTATTATTTTACTTAATTTGAACTTATATGGTATATAGATTTTGAATGTATGGCATTTAAGTTATGATAATTTTTTACATAATTGTATACATAATTATAACTCATAGGATGTCTAGATTTTGAATGTGAGCCATTTAAGGTTTGATAATTTTTTGTAATTCCGAGTCATACGATATCTTGAGAGAGAGGAGAGAGAGGAAATATATCTACATTGAATAAATACAGTGATTAAAAATGAAAGAATATGTGAATATATACATTTATTATGTAATAAGTAGGGAAAATCTCATATAATATAGCTAGAGTCAGTAAATACTAAGTTACTGAAGTTTTTAGATATTTCAACTGGATAAAAAAGTACAGTCACTCGTATAATGCTTAGGATAGGAAGATCTTCAAATGTTTTGCAAAACCGGAACTTTTGGTGAGTTAATCACCTGAGAACCTTTAGACTTTTCTATGAATTATTATATGATTATATAGACTTATTGTATAATAAGTAGGGAAAATCTTTCCATATAATATAGTTAGAGTCGGTAAATAGTAAGTAATACAAAACAGTACAACTTGTAATGACAATGATTACACAGGCTTTTTTTTTATTCATTCATTATCCGCTTGAGACTACCTGTTGTCAGCATTTGATATTGAGTTTACATACCATCAACACCAAGTGGTTCATCAAAATCTTGTAATTCGTTTTCTAGGAATTCCTTAAGAACTTCATCCTCATTATTCGTTTTTGTTAGCAGCTCATTGGAACTTGTTTGTGTGCAATATTGCTCCCAATCACTAGCGTTGGTTGAAGAAATGAAGACAACATTGTGGTATGGAATAGGATTTCCATTCTTACTCTGTTTTTTTCCTTTGTAAATCATCACACCAGGTGCACATCTTTTAGCTTCCTCGTTATATCTGATTGGTAGTAAAAGCGTTCTCGTCTCTCTTTTTCCATTCTTTTCAGTGACATAACGAATGCAATTTACAATGGATTCTTCTCCATTGAATCGGAAAGGAATGAATCTTTCTACAACTTCGATGTAAGCAAAAATGGAACAATCTTTGAAATTACTGAGATAATCGATGTCGTAAGCGAGTTTGAGTTCTTCTTCACTCATTTTTCTCAGTTTTTCAGCTTCAGCAGTAGCTTCCATTGCGGTTAATCGTTTTGTACTGATACGTTTGACATTGTAGTAAGTAGTCTCTGGTTTTTTTGAGTTTTCCATCTCACCCAAGTACAAAATGTTGAAAGGTAATGGGTAGTTATCAACATTGAAGCTTTCAACTACTCTACTTGGACAAACGACTTTCTGAAAATTCGCTCCAGTTGAATTATCAAGATAAGTGAGAATGTAGTAGTTTCCGTATGCACCAGTACTCTGCTCAATAGAAACGATTTGCAAAACTGATGGAACAGGAAGTGATGCTAGTGTAAGAAACCCTCCAATCTTTTTCAAATCACATGTCTTCCATTTTTGGAGAGATTTGGCCATCTGGAGAGCTCTGTCAGCATCAGTGAGCAATTCTTTTTGTTCCATATTGTTTGATGTTGTGGGTAAAACCAGTTTTGGAAGAGCTCGTTTCTTTATCGCTGCTTCTTTTGTGACAGAGTTAGAGTTTTTTCTTTTGGGTGTTTTGAACGTTTTTTGTTTGTTTTCGATTGGCTTTAAATCCGTGTAAGAAGCAGAAAAATTCTCCATAGTGTTCTAAAAAAGAAAGAAATAACATATACTTCAGCTTTTCATGTGGAACTAAAAGATTATTTATTTCATACTTTACATTATAGCTAAACTAATTTTGCTCTTTGTTAGGTAGGAAATAATAAGTTTTAAATTTTACCTTTTATAAAGAGAAAGTTTCTAGTAGTTGCAATGGAAAGTGTAGTAGATGTTGCTCCTCCGATCACTGTTGTAGAACTGGATGCTTTCTGTGTGAAAACAGTGGCTCTTAAATAGCTAAAGTTGCACTGGTTGAACTCTATGAATACCAACCTTCTTTATAATATAACTATGAATCAGAATTTTGTCCACGCGAAAACCAATGCTTTCGCGGGAATAATTAATTTATTTTCACGCGAATAGAAACTGTTGCTTTCGCGGGAATACAAATTTTATTTTCACGCGGATACAAACCAATGCTTTCGCGGGAATAAAAACTTTATTTTCACGCGAATGGAAACAGTTGTTTTCGCGGGAATAAATGCTTTATTTTCACGCGAATGGAAACTGTTGCTTTCGCGGGAATAAATCATTTATTTTCACGCGAATAGAAACTGTTGCTTTCGCGGGAATACAAATTTTATTTTCACGCGGATACAAACCAATGCTTTCGCGGGAATAAATACTTTATTTTCACGCGAATAGAAACTGTTGCTTTCGCGGGAATACAAATTTTATTTTCACGCGGATACAATCCAATGTTTTCGCGGGAATAAAGACTTTATTTTCACGTGAATGGAAACCGTTGTTTTCGCGGGAATAAATAATTTATTTTCACGCGAATACAAACCGTTGCTTTCGCGAGAATACAAATTTTATTTTCACGCGGATACAAACCAATGCTTTCGCGGGAATAAATACTTTATTTTCACGCGAATAGAAACTGTTGCTTTCGCGGGAATACAAATTTTATTTTCACGCGGATACAATCCAATGTTTTCGCGGGAATAAAGACTTTATTTTCACGCGAATGGAAACCGTTGTTTTCGCGGGAATAAATAATTTATTTTCACGCGAATACAAACCGTTGCTTTCGCGGGAATACAAATTTTATTTTCACGCGGATACAAACCAATGCTTTCGCGGGAATAAATACTTTATTTTCACGCGAATGGAAACCGTTGTTTTCGCGGGAATAAATAATTTATTTTCACGCGAATACAAACTTTTGCTTTCGCGGGAATGCACATTTTATTTTCACGCGGATACAAACCAATGCTTTCGCGTGAAAATAAATTATTTATTCCCGCGAAAACAACGGTTTCCATTCGCGTGAAAATAAAGTATTTATTCCCGCGAAAGCATTGGTTTGTATCCGCGTGAAAATAAAATTTGCATTCCCGCGAAAGCAACAGTTTGTATTCGCGTGAAAATAAATTATTTATTCCCGCGAAAACAATGGTTTCCATTCGCGTGAAAATAAAGTATTTACTCCCGCGAAAGCATTGGTTTGTATCCGCGTGAAAATAAAAATTGCATTCCCGCGAAAGCAACGGTTTGTATTCGCGTGAAAATAAATTATTTATTCCCGCGAAAACAACGGTTTCCATTCGCGTGAAAATAAAGTATTTATTCCCGCGAAAACAACTGTTTCCATTCGCGTGAAAATAAAGTTTTTATTCCCGCGAAAGCATTGGTTTGTATTCGCGTGAAAATAAAATTTGCATTCCCGCGAAAGCAAAAGTTTGTATTCGCGTGAAAATAAATTATTTATTCCCGCGAAAACAACAATTTCCATTCGCGTGAAAATAAAGTCTTTATTCCCGCGAAAGCATTGGTTTGTATCCGCGTGAAAATAAAATTTGTATTCCCGCGAAAACAACTGTTTCCATTCGCGTGAAAATAAAGTTTTTATTCCCGCGAAAGCATTGGTTTGTATCCGCGTGAAAATAAAATTTGTATTCCCGCGAAAGCAACAGTTTCTATTCGCGTGAAAATAAATTATTTATTCCCGCGAAAGCATTGGTTTTCGCGTGGACAAGATTCTGATTCATAGTTATATTATAAAGAAGGTTGGTATTCATAGAGTTCAACCAGTGCAACTTTACCTATTTAAGAGCCACTGTTTTCACACAGAAAGCATCCAGTTCTACAACAGTGATCGGAGGAGCAACATCTACTACTACATCCAACGACTATTAAAAGTTTTTCTGTGTGAATTTGAAAATTTTCATTGAAGCTACGACTTAATTATCTCACTTAAGTTTTTGTCTACTTAAAAAGTAATGCTTTCACATAATAAATCACTCGTTCTAACAACAGTAACTGAAGCCTCAACATCTACTATATAATATACCAACTGACTACTAGGAGTTTTATTCACAAGGTAAAATATATTAGCTGAGACATTTAACTTACCTTTTTATGTGCTATTGTCACTTCTATTAAAAAGTAATGATTTTATTGTTATTATAGTGCTATGGAAACAGAAGAGGATGATACTGATGTAGACATACATAAGGAATGGGAATGGCTCATGAAAAATCAAAATGATATCGGTTTTTCAAACGCTGATAATGAATACATGAATGATGAAAGCAATGCTGAATATGAAAATGAAATGGAGATGGAACTTGAAAATGCTTTTCAAGACAAACCTTCGACTTTTCAAGTTTCAGCAACTACTGAAAATACAATAGCCTTTGATAAGCAGTAAGTTTTTAAAATCATAAATTAATAACATTAGTAGAGTAATTTTTTTGCTTTTTTCTTATACTCATCTCATGAATCAGCAAAAATAATGCGTTATCTCTTTATTGTAGACAGGACTCAGAATATCAGAGAATTAATGTAAAAGAGGGAGTTGGGAATTCATGTCATAGTATACAGTAAGTTTTAAAAACTTAACTAATAATAATGTTTGAGTCTTTTTTCCTAATTTCATTTTAAAAATTAATTGATAGTAGTGTTTAAGTCATTTTTTTCTTCTGTTACATTTTATGTAAAATGTATGTGAATGTTTTATAGAACAACTATTATGTGTTAACATTTCTATTGTAGACAAAGTTTAAATTATCAGGAGGGGAATGTAGAAGAAAAAAACCCTGAAATTTCCCCCAATTGGAAATGGTTAGAAGAAAATCTCATTTGTTTTCGTTTACCCGATGAAACAATCAATCAAATAGGCTTTGGTGCTGAGCCTTCACCACCAAAGACTAGCATAATAGCTCAAGATATAGAGCCGGTTGTGGAGGAGATAGTTGAAGAAAATGAGAATGATCCAATGATAGAAAATGAAGAAGAAGAAGAAGAAGAAGAAGAGGAAGAAGCCCAAGAGGAAGAACAAGAAGAAGAAATGGAAGATTTAAATATTGAAAGACCTACCCGAGCATCAACCCTAGGTATTGTTGATGATAGCACAGCTCCAACTTTTCAAGATGAAGAATGGGATGATTTGATAGCTAGATATTGGGGAGCTATGAAAACGAAACATAGAGCTGGAAAAGTCATAGAACTTTTAAATGTAAGACTTTGGGATGGGATTCCAAGAGACCAAGCTGATACCTACCAAAATGACTATCATGATTCAAGAGTGTTAGAATTGCTAAAAAAAGTTTGGAGACAATTGAGCTCGAGAGCAAAAGTCAACTGTAGCGTAGGTTGTATACTAGAAAATAAAAATGATGGTGAACTCCGATACTTTCACTCATCATCAAACAATGCTACTGTATATCCAAAAGCTAAACTGATTGAAACTGAAGGAGATCTTGATGACTTCTTTGTTGATGTTATGGAGACTGATCATCGTACAAATAGCTTGAGACGGAGACCAAATACGACTTGGAGATTGATGTTGATCACAAACATTTCGTTTTATTTCTACAAACTACTCGGAATGGGAAAAGTTGGATCACCACCGGAGCATTTACCCTCTCACCTCCTTAACAACAGACACATACGAACCATGTTAAAAAACACAAAAGGAAAACGAATTACCGACAATCTTTGTTTTTTTAGATGTCTAGCATTACACAAAGAACTACAAAAAAACGGTGGAATTGCAAAAGATCCGATAATTAAGGAGGTGAAGGAGTACCAACAACAATATCATAGTTTCATCTATGGTGATAGTGGTAAAAGGTGTGATGGGAAAGGAGTGACAGAAGCTGATTTATTGCTTTTGGAGCGAGCATTTCAACTGAAGATAACAGTGTTTTCTTTAAATGATGATATGACTTCAACAGTTATTTGGAATTCAAACTCCAGTTATAAGGAGAATCTATATTTGGATCTTTATATCAATCACTTCAGTCTTATTACAAACTTGGAAGGATATGTCAAAGCCTACAGATGTCCAACCTG
>CALYOO010000333.1:0-39056 GCA_945261195.1 Cryptosula pallasiana
TTCAGTGCGTTCTATCTTGTACACCAAATAATTATTTACTACATGTTATACTTTTTCCACGATTTTTAATTATTGCAATTGGGTGCTGACTGTAAGGACAAGGCGTGGCTTGTACCAATATTTTTGCTCAGGCGTGGTTTGTAATGTGTACCCGCCTTCCCTGTATTTAAATCGATGTAAGCATAATAAAAATCAGAGTTAGCCTGACTCTCAGAAGAATTTCTCTCTCTTGAAGCAAGCACTACTAGGAGCACCTAAACTACCAGCGCTGGACAGTCGACTGTTAGCAAGCACGACGCTAAGGTGGAAAGTGAGAACGGTGCGCCCTATCACTGTGTATACCCTTGCCTGAGGCAAGGATTACAACCCGAGGCCTAGTGCACTAATAGTTCGGCTCTTACCAAATTCGGATTCGGGGAATCCAACAAGTTAGCTACCAATAATTGCAGTGACATTATTTGTCGATCTCGGCTGAGCCCAGATTCGACTGTAAATAATTCCAGCATAATTATTGCCGACAGTAACAGTTCGAAACAAACTATAAACTAGACAAGTAATTCCTGAGGAATTAATGTCAGAGCACAGTTCGAAACAAACTATAAACTAGAACGGCAATTGCAGTACAATTACCGTCGGACATGTACATGTTCGGATGCAGCCAATAATTGACAAATAATTATTGTCCACTGCTAGCAAACATACACGCCAGATTCGGCCGCACGCAAAACTGCACAAACCAATAAAGGCTCTCCAGACAATACGAACAATAATAGCAAATTATTGTAAGTAGACTTGGGCAGAAGTAGAGCACGTCGGGAGTGTGTACAGGTGGCTACCACCCAGACACAAATTCCTGTACAATATTATTATGTACTACTAATAAATTCGATAATTATTAAAAAAAATTAATAATAAAAATAATAGTAGAAGCTTAGTAGTAGTAAGATTAAAGCAAATAATAATAAATAAATAATGATTATTATTGTAGAGGACCGGCGACGCCAAGGCACTCCCACCGAACATTACATACGGTTACAAACACTTACACTTACACTCATCTTGTCTTAGTTCTATGTCTAGTTCTATGTTTACTACATGTCTCGTTCTATGCATACGATATCCCAGATTAGATACATGTGACAGTTCTATGCCCGCGCTTTAGGGCAGACATTTCTATGTGCATTTATTATTATTATTTTAACCATGTAAACTTATACGCATGCCATGTGAGTTCAGCCATGCATTCACTGTTTGTACCACCCCTTGTATTTTATTTGCACACGCTGGCCATCAATTGTGCCAGGTGTGGCCTCTTTTGTTCACTACTTGTCAGTCACTTTTATTATGTAACAGTTTACATAAATACGCATGTTCTAGTCAATAAATCAGAGTCAGCTTGCACACTCTCAGAAGTTTCTTTGTACATACAAATAACTTCACTGCGCACCATTACTCAAGTAGTAATATACAGGCAGATCAGTCTGAACCTCTGCTGGCCCGAACTTAGCTTTGACTAACTTCGCCTTCAATGTTCGACCTCTGCACAGCACTACAAAAAGACAGCCGAACCTCTGCTGGCCGAACCTAGTTCAACTAGTTCGCCCTTCAAAGTTCGAACTCATTGCACACACACAAAACAACAGCTAACGCAACCGGCAGCTCACTAGTTACTGAGATGGTCGACCACCATTCTCCAGTATACTAAGTCGACCTGTGGAAGGGTTGTATCGCTAGCACACTAGACACAGTTGCCATTACAGTTCGGGAGGTTGTGCAGGTAGGCCGAGCTACCAACTCACACCCCCACAGTGAAATCCTGCACATTATTATTGATTATATTCTTCTTACTACTACTAGGTTACTACCATTATTTTTATTATTATTCTTATTAATGATAATAATTATTATTATTACATGGTGATTATGATGATATATAAATGGAAACTTGTCAATATTAATAATTATCATTTTTTTATGGTGTTGTTCCGAGTTTAATTAATTATTATTTATTAATCTTAATGGCCTATATATATGACAGTATTATTGTGAGGGACGCCAGTACTTGTCGAACGTTTATTATTATCTACTCATACTTAGTCTAAGCTTTTGACTCAATATCGTCTCACCCTTTGTTCTCTTTGTCTACGCAATTGTCTGAGATATTAACTCACTGTCTATGTTTTGTCCCAGTTCTATTGCTACGAGTGTTTATCTAGAACAGTTTTATGATGTGCCCAAATAATAATTATTACTATTTTCTGTTTATACTTTTTTCACGAAATAATTATATAAATGCATGTTGGTGCTAATGTAAGGGCAAGGCGTGGCTTGCCCCCCAAGATTTTCTCAGGCGTGGTTAAGTAACTTGTACCCGCCTACCCTGTATAAATATCTATGTTGTTATAATAAAAATCAGAGTTAGCCTGGCTCTCAGAAGATTCTTTCTCTCAAGAAGCAAGCACCACTAGAAGCAACATAACTACAAGCGCTGACCTGGTTGACTATAGGCAAGCACGAAGCTAGGTGGAAAGTGAGAACGGTTTGCCCTATCACTGCGTGTTCCCTCACCTGAGGTGATAAATACGACACAACGCTTAGTGCCCTAATAGTTCGGCTCATGCTAAATTCGGATTCGGGGAATCCAACACAAGTTAGGAAGCAATAATTATAGTGCAATTATTATCGTTGGTCTTGACTGAGTCAGATTCGACTTCAAATAATTTCAGCACAATTATTGTCGGTGGCAACAGTTCGAAACAAACTATAAACTAGACAATCACTCAGCACGAGTATTGTCAATAGCAACAGTCGCAACAAACTATAAACTAAACAATAATTACAGCGCAATTATTGTCGGACATAGACATGTTCGGACGCAGCCAATAATTACCAGATAATTATTGTACACTGCCAGCAATCAGATTCGGCCGCACCCAAAACTGCACAAGCCAATGTACGCACTGTGAACAATAATAGCACATTATTGAGCGCTGACTTAGGGTCGAAACAGAGCATATCGGGAGAGTGTACAGGTGGCTACCACCCAGACACGAAATCCTGTACATTATTATTATAATACACAATTTTTTATCAAACATTATTTTACTTTTAGTTTTTTGTTGATTTTTTTGGGTGGGACAAGAGACCTGTATTTTATCTTGGAATATTTTTGCAGACATTGAACACTTGAAGTAAAAAAGTGCCTCAGTAGTTGGATAACAGTGTGTTAATATGTGTGGTTACAGGGATTGCAGCAACCTGCTGCATATTTTTCATCAATCGATCTGTCAATGGTGTCTTCCATCAACTACTACTACCCTTTACTTTTAGATGAGTGCTGCGGTTTGTGCTTAGTCAATCAATAGCATGTAATTTTCACCACAATTATAGAGATCAATAAAGAAAAATATTTCTTGGTATAATTGTAATAATAATAACTCGAACAATAATAGGATAAGACTTCTTTAAACTCAGAATTTAACAAAGTGTTTAGGGTGGAGCAACAAAGAAAATTTGATTTGCAGATAATAAAAAGCTGGTTATTTGGCTCATTTGGGAAAAAGTTTTTTGGTCTGAAATGCTCTGCAAAGCCCATGCAAGCACTGAGTTTTGCAAAATTTTCCGCTCGCGCGGGGCATAAGCGGGGGAGGGGTGCCCGCACCCCACCCCTCCCCCGCACCCCCTCCCCTCCCTACCAATGGCAGGACCACTTTTTGAACCAACACTACAGCCCTGTCAACACCACTTGGTGATGGCCTCCCAGCACCATCAGTTTTATTTCAGGGCCGAAACCTTAGGTCCACCTTGCATATAACTCCAGAGCAACTACAGCAGCAGCGCATCAATACCGAGGAAGTAATGAACATATTCAGAAAGCGACAGGCCCAGTCACAATTTACTAGTAGTAGCGGCACACCGCATATATTTACAGAAGGAGCAAGAGTGTGGGTAAAGAGTCATAGAAAGTGGGTCAGTGGAGAGGTTTTAAAACATGCTGACACTCCACAGAGTTTTGTAGTGCAACTAGATGATGGCAGGGTCTTTCGAAGAAACCAGTCATTCCTCAAAGTCAGAAAAAATGCTTTCACTGCCAATGAACCAAGTTGCAGACAATCTAACTTTCCTCCAATACATAATACTACTGCTCCTTCATTGACCGCATCAACTTTGGTGCCGTCGGCTCAGCGCGTGCCTACTGCTAATGTCCCAGATGAGGCTTCGGTTGGTGGTCCCGACGAGGATGGTGGTCCATGTGGCTTCATTACAGTTACCAGTAGGGCGAGGGTTTCAAAACGACCCGAAAGATACGGTGGAAATACATGTATTTATAGCTGAAAATGATCGTGACCATTGGTTGACCCTTTGGAAAGGTTTTGATAGCACAGCAGTTGATTTTATATGTTTTATGTATCGCTTATATGCAAACGAACCTATAAGTCCATTTTATTATACAGTTACAGTTTTTAAGTATTTTATGTATTACTCACATATGCATATGTGTATTCTTTCTTGCAATTGTGGGAAAAACGATATGTTACATAGTCATAGTATTGCTATTGTAACCTGGTAAAGTAATTAACTTGCCATACTTTTATACTGCTGTATATTGTGGGAGGCAGTCGTTGTCTAGATATTAAGCAATACACACACACATTTATAGAGCTAATCAGTCTCATATCTCAACAATATGACACTTGAGAAAGAGATTTCTGTGTTATTCATTTGGATAATTATCTAAAAAATTAACAACAAAAAGTTACTTATTTTTTGTTCAAATATAAATAGCTAAAATCTAGTTGTTGTAAGCAACTTTGAAACGGTTTTTAAGAACTTCAAAAACTCTAAGTATTATTGATTTTTTAAAAAAAATCAAAGGAAGGCTTGGGATAAAACCCTCACTCAAATAATTTGTAAAGAATATTTTACCGAATATATCTATCTATTTTTTCATTTGAAATGATGTTGGAACTTTTCCAAGATTCTTTATAGCATTCAATATACTTATTATGTGATAAATGTATATAATCATACAACGATTCATTTTTATTCAATGTAGACATGAATATAGCCATAAATATGTACATAGTTATACATATATACATAAATGTATAAAAACTAAAAAAATTATTTGCACTCAAGATGCAATAAGAGATAAAATTATGTAAAATCGAAATCAAAAAATAAATGCCATAATGTATTAACCCGCTGCTCCAATCAACGCCGTAACACATTGAAAAAATCC
Source organism: Cryptosula pallasiana (assembly GCA_945261195.1). NCBI lineage: Eukaryota > Metazoa > Bryozoa > Gymnolaemata > Cheilostomatida > Cryptosulidae > Cryptosula > Cryptosula pallasiana. The sequence goes on from CALYOO010000333.1 coordinate 5,243, forward strand.
CGGGATTTACCCCCACAAAAAACACTTGGTAGGGAGATCTGCTCATATATTACTACTCACACCAGTGAAATGGCAGCCTGCAGGCTCTGCGCCTCCACGGACGCATGCTCTGCTACTTTTTTCCCATTTTACAGGCTGCATTTCCAGTGGGAACGGAAAAATAGGGGGAGTGCGCTCCTGCTCCCTTACTCTCTTCTGTTTCTTTGGCCTCTTCATCCTCTTCTCCTTGGACTGGGTTTCTTTTCTCTCTAGGTCTGGCCAGTCAGAGAGGATGGCATACGTAGGGTTTTCCTCTATACTCTTTCCAATTCCTTATTCCACCTCTGTACCTTCTTGCAGGTAGCCGGCGCTTAAACTACTGCGGGCACTTCCCCGTTTCCCGAAATGGGACTTCTTCTGGGTGTGGGAGTGACTTTGGCTCGCTCAGGGCAATGGCTACTGTAGCGACCTACTTGTCCACAACTCCAGCACTGTACAGGTTGGTCCCGGGCTGCGACGGGTGCCTGTTGAACGACAGGGGAGACAGGTAGCTTGCTACAGGAGGAGATTGAGCAGGGGGAAGAAGGGGTGCTCTGGTATCTTCTGACTGCCACCAATGTAAAGGTTTTACGTGCACTAGTGTGAACGACCTTCACCGGACCACTGTCTACTATAGCTGGGGAACGTACTGAGGGCTTTTGGTATGTTGGTAGCGTACCGGTAGCCTCACTAAATTGAGACAGTTGCGATACGGATCATGTTGAACAATTGAGGTGTTTTGCTTCTTATTAACCTAGTAACTTGTTTAGCAATTTCAGCGATCATAGCAGCGGGAAATCTGATTGGATTAAAGATCGGTTGCTTTTCCTGATGGAAACCCATGGAGATCACCAGCCATGGCACATAGAGTTGCAATGGTCCAAACTTGTCAGCTTCCTTTTGACTCACTGTAGAACGGACTTATTGTCTGTTAACAAATGGTTCGACATTACATTGCATAGTCAACAAGTTTGTATACACATCCTCGACTGGGGTTTCAATGTAAGCTATATCCAAAAACAATGGTGTTGGATTTAGAGGAAGTGGTTGAAATCTTACAAGCATTATGCTTTCACTTAAGTAACAAGAGTTCAGTATACCCGCAGCATTTTGGCCGAGCAGGAAAAGTTCAAAATTAAAGGATTTTTCAGAGCAAATGCGCAGCGGAGTGTTTTACTTTTATGGTAATTCCATGGTTTCGGTGTAAGATTTCTTTGACTCTTCCTTGGTATAGATGACTCAGGCGGAATGACACTGTTTTCGTTCTCATCGGGATATGGTTCGAACGTTGGAAGTTTGACTTTTCTGATATCATCATCCTTATCCATCGTATTGAGTGAGAAGTTGAACTGGAAACAAAACAAAAAAACTAGATAATAGTAGGTTTTTAATTTTATCGATTCAGAAATGTAAAACAACTTCTCTTAAAATAAAAACTAGCCAGGTGCTATTAATGATGAACAATTAAACCCCTGAAGACAACTCCCAGACACTTTGTAGTGCATCTAGTTGATTTTTACCGCCAAGTGTTGAATGATTATTTATTAATTCTCACCTTATTGCTGAGAGTCATCCTAGTGGTTGTAGTAGATGCTGTGTAGATGCTGCTTTTTTACATGACGTTGGTGAAGTGAATGATTTTAGTGTAAGAACAATGCTTCTTATATAGTCAAAGTTGCACTGATTTTCCTAATCAGAACTCCTACTTGTGAAAAGGCTTTCGTTGTGGTCCCGGAGTCTTTATCGACAATGTAGAGGGTAGCTCGCATTGTAAGTAGAGACAATACGGCGTTGCGAAGTGCAAATCAGTTGGTAGCGTAGCTCTTTGTGGGAGGCAATAAATCCCAGCTAACAAATGTTACCGTTATGGTAATAATGTCCTTTTATCGTAGAAAGTAATACTATAGACTAACAACAGGTGCTACTGGAACGGTAGTACTGGCTCTCTTTGAAGGAAATCTGTATTAGCAGACAGATCTGGTGAAACAAGGTAAGCAAATTTAGTGTTCCAGGCAAACCAGCCACACTAATTTGACGAGTTTCAAGGTAATACTAATATATTATCAACGAGACACAAAACCTTGCGAAATAGAAAAGTTCTGAAAGTGTACAGTAAAACTTGCGTCAATTAGATCCCACTAATACAGTCCAAGTAAATCGCTGAATACACGTCCAGAGCAACTAACGTTATCTCCAGCAAGTTAAGCAACTCTAAACAAACTCTGACCAGTGGGCGATCTGCGTCACTATTTATAGGAAAAACATATGAGCAGTTGCACTAAAAATAATATCACAACAGCGGTAGATTAAAATATATACATGATATTTGGATACGCAAACGCCTTAGGAAAGTCGCTAAATACTTCAAGTGTTAATAATAGTAATGATAAGTCAACCAAGACGGCGTCTTTCAACTGTCCAAGATGGCGTATTTCAACTGTCCCAGCGTTGGATCTTTCTCTGCTACCGGTCCTGTGTTCGTCTGGCTCGTCAAGGTAAGGATCTTGGCTACTCTGACATTGCTCACTCCAGGCTGTGCTTCAATGTAAATACACTGCAGCTACTGCGTCGGTGGTTAGCTAACATCAATCTTGGTCATGGCCACTCTGCGCATTTCCATTACACTTATCTGAAACAAAATTGTTTTATTCGTGTGAAAATCTCGTTATACTATACTACGATTTTTTGCGCAAACAAAAATTTTTTTTGCGCGACAATCCTTTATGCTATAAGGAGAATAATGTGCAGAAAAGTTATTTTTTTGGTGCAAAGAATGTTGTTTTTGTTGAGCTAAAATCCAATTGTAATAAACAAGGATTTTCGCGAAGAGAAATTTTTTTCCGCTAGAAAATTCTTATATGTTATGAAAAGAATTTTGCGCAAAAAATCTGTTCTTTTTGCTCAAAAACCCTTTGTAACAGACACAGCTTTTCGCGTGATAAAATTTTATTCGCACAAAAATCCTTATATGCTATAAGTGGATTTTCGAGCCGTAAAATAGTCTTTTTTAGTGAAGATTGTTGATCCAGATATTTTGTAAGAGGATTTTTGTGAGAAAAAAGTTAATTTTTTGCGCGAAGAATTTCATTTCAAAAATCCCTTTGTAAGACATATGGATTTCTGCTCAAAGAAAAAATTGTCTTTGTGCAGAAGTCCTTATATGCTATAAGGAATTTTCCCACAGAATGAGTTTTTTTTGCGGGAAAAATTTTGTCTTTGTCACACCAAAGTCCGTTGATAATATATAAAGATTTTCGCGAATAAATTTTTTTCTTATTTTGCGCGAATAGCCTTTATATACTATAAACGGATTTTTTCCCAAAGAAAAACAACTCTCTTTGCGCAAAACATCCCTTGGTGAAGAATCAGGATTGTCGCTTGAGATTAATTAGTGCAACTTTTTAGCTATTTAAGAGCTATGTCTTTCACATATATAGCATCCACTCCCACAACAGCAACTGAAGGAACAACATCTAATTCTACAACTACTAGGACGACTTTGAGCATCAAGGTGAGAAGTAAAGAATGATTATTTAACATTAGTTGAAAAACTCACCTAGTACCACTCTAAAAAAACGTACTCGTAAAGCTATCTGGTTTGCTCTCAAAACTACATAGTTTTAGTTGTTGACAAAATTGCCCTTTGCACAGAGAGGTAACAACCGAGCTCTAATTACTTACTCCTGTATTACAGAGGGCGTTTAGCTTTAATAAAAGAAAATTGTTTATTTTTACAGTTACAATGATTTGATATCTTCATCATCAACAATCACCAAATCCTCTCTTAGCCAAAGATTACTAAGGTTTCAATGTTCTGTATATTTTAAAACTATCTGTTTATAGTCTGGTAACAGATATTATTTATGTGGTGTAAATAACAAACATAAACTTTACTAACACATGTTAACATTATTTATTCTAGGTTGTCAATGAGGATTAGCTTCTTCTTGTTTAGCAGGAATCAGTTTATATTCCCACAACTATACATAACACTTGCCTAAACCGAAACGAAAACATTTATTTATAACGTAAGTCTTTTAAACATATTAAGGGTAATCCCTGCAAATGTACCTCGAAAAAAAAAATCAATGCATAATTCTTTCTTTTTTTAGTTTTTTCACTTTGGTTCATATCATTATTTTTTTATTTTAGATCATCAATTATCGACAATGAGAGGAAAAGTTCAATTTAAAAAAACAACTTCCGTTTTGAGCAATTACTAACTACAAAACAACTCACCATTGTATAAGAATCCTGTGTCGTGCATCAAACAACAAACGTGTAGCGAATGCCATCCACAATGGAAATGAAGATGATCAAAAAAATAAAAACGTCTTTGATAATGCTGAGACTCCTATTCAATGGAAAAACGATGTTTTACTTGACACCAAATTGTTGTTTTTACGACTCTTTTTTCCCATCGTTAATGTTAAATGAAGGGATCGTAAGAGAAACAAGAAAACGTGTCCACGTTGGATGACGAGTTTGTGTGTTACAGGAAGTTCAAGGTTATAACATAGATTCTGTTGGTATTGGCTTAACCGAGGAATATGGGTACATACACGGGTTATGGGAACTTAGGCTAACTAGAGAAGACCTGGATGACTGATGTCATCCAGATAAGAGCACTCTCCTTGAGTTACGATTTAATGGTGAGTGGACGTGCTTTCTTGCTTCTGTTCCGAGCCTTTCGTCTAACAGTTAATTCATTGATTTATGTCCTTGCAACTTATCTGGACAACCACTCTAGTTACTGTCATTAAAATTACAAAAAAAGCAATTGCGGAGCTTTCCTAAAAGGACTTTATCAAGTTCATTTACTCCGAGCAAACTGGAGTGATGAACGTAGACAGCCAGGTAAAAACATAGCAATGTCCGCATTTTACAATCGCTGCGCAGACAATACAGTAGCGTTCAGTGCGCATTCTGCAGAGGGGTATTACTAAAGTGGAACAGCGCAGATGAACATCCAGCAATAGATCGCGCTACAAGTTTTCTGTTTTGTCGATTTGTTAGAAGATTATCGACTCACAATTGGGTGCCCAGAGCTAGGATACTAACTAACTAAAGCTAACTAACTAATTGCCAAACATCTTCGTTGTTAAAAGTTATACAATCAAAGAACAAAGAAATAGACGGTTGACAGGTTTGGCTGCAGAAGTTTTACTTCTGGGTATCTCTATTGACTGTGCTGGTGCAGTCAGATTCGCTCCTGAATCAGCAAGAAAAGAAAGTTCCCAGTGATTGAAAGGTAAAGTTCCTATGAAACTCATTTCCAATGTGGGTTTTTTCTTCACTGGTTTTCGCGATAGCGTAAGATGTTTGTTTTGCTTGGGCAGCTCAAAGATTGAAAAGAGGGTGAAATACCATGAACGAAACACTGTCGTTGGTTTCCAGAGTGTTCATTTTTACTCATGAGTACGAGATAAAGATATGTTGAAGAAATTCACGAATGAACGGATGTGTAAGAAAATGCGAGCGAAAGCTTGAGTCACATCGATGGAGAAAAAAAACGGTTAGGTCAGTCCAATGAAAAAGAGACAATGAAACGTATCTGCGAAAAACGGGAACATAATCAAAGCGATTTTGCAAAGTCTTGAGACTGAATGGTAAGCCTTTTGGGCCAATATAATTTATGATTGAAGCTTTACATGCTTTGGAAAACACGAGTACTTCTAACGGGAATCCAGAAAAAGGTTGAAGGATGATGGAACATATGTCTGGGACGAGGGTAAATCAAGTCGAGGAGCATGTGATGGCAAAGTTTTATTAGATGCTAAAAAGCTAATGACGTGAGGAAAAATCAAGACCTCTCAGGGAATTCAGACTTGCTCGATGTGTATCTGAGCTATATGAATAAAAAGTCCCTGTCAATCATATCTCTCTTCCATCTGGACACATCATGTACTGCAGTTAGTGTAAAGAGAGCAGACTTGCGGAATGCTAATCGGAACTAAAATGTTGTTCGATCTATGACTGTCAAGTCGTGATTGAAGGTTTTATGAGAATCTACCTGAGCTAACTCAATATTTATCGCACTTGGACTTCAGAAAAAAAGAAGAGAAAAAAATAATTAAAATTTTAAACATGAAATACATATTCTGGTTTGACGACGCATCGTTCACGTTTTGTAGCTCAATGGAATAACAAACATGCTGAGCATTGAAGACTTTTCTCACCAAGAAGCTTCCATGTTATAAGAGACAAGACCTTTTTGGCTGTAATCTCTGATGAAATGCCAAGGTTTTTTTCACGGAAAAATGTGTATACTGCTCACTAGGATGTAGCTTTTTTAAAAAAAGTGACAAATCAACAACTACTAAACTATCACAGTTTACACAGCGATCGACAATGTGCCATTTGTGACAGATACGTTGAGTTGGTGGAAGGTGCTGTGCCTATCGAACAAGAACTGTCAAAGGCCACAGACTGGATTGACAAAAGTTTAGTTTTAACAAACGCTAAAATGTGATTGTTGGTGCATGATGAATGGAAAGACAGTGTTTTGGAACTTTCCCCTGATAAATTTAAAACTCCTTTTATGCTCAAAAATTTACGTGCTCGATTAAACCCCTATGTACCACCATCATCTCAAAGCAAACTATCTCACCAGCAATTAATCGATAGATTACTCGCAATGACGATGATGATGACTCAAACAACTCAATGAGCGATGATAACTCAGTGACCATGATTATAAGTTTATAAGAGAAGCGACATAAAAAATCTTCGTCCTTATTCACTGAGCTGTAAAAATAATATGAGTGTAAAAGTTCGAGGCTTCAAGCCAATCGCCACATTGCCTGGTTTTGTTCCTAAAGTCATGGAGACCCACTTTGAGCACATTCCTTTGGAGGGCTTGGATCCTCTTTTCGTTCATCTCGTTGCTGGAGAAGTATGCTACTTTGTGCTAGGACGCAACAAACTCGCAAGTCAATACAAAATAGATTTCTACAATGTAATTGCATTTCAAGAGCGAATCCTCTTGAATGCTTAAACTGCTATAAAAAATTTGATTCAAAAGTTTGTTATCCAAGAAACAGACAATAGACTTTGAGGATCTAAAGAGAGCGCTCGAACTGATTGACGTAAAACAATGTTCAGAAAACGCTGAGCTTGATGATTTGATGGCTATTTTGGTCTTAAGATGATTTTTGCGTACTTCAACCGTCATCTTCGCATATTCTTTTGTCTCAAACATAAGTGAAACCGTAATTACATTTTGCGAATCATTTTGATGGAATTGTCGCGCACCTCCAAAAACAACTGAGTGAAATGAATAAGCCAACAGTCATTTACGTATAAACGAAATACTCGTTAATGAGTAAAAGCATTTAGTAGTCGATGCTGAAAGCAAAAGCGCTTTGGAGATGAGTTGGACTGTCGTATTGCTATTGACGGCTTTATTTCTCCTTTTCAATGGAAGCTTTTGCACTGACAACATTGATGGTTGTATTGACGGAACTACGAAAAAAGATGTCTTATTTTTTGCGCCTCTTAAAAGGAGTGTACGATATACAGATACAGATGACAATAACTGCGTGAGAAACTACCCCTCCGACTATTTGTATTCCGGATTTTTCATCACTCGAAACGCCTTTTGGATTTGCAAAAGTCAAAAACCTGCAAATTAATCATCCTGTAAGACTCCAACAAAATGCATTCCAAAATAAAATAAATTGATGATGGGAGTTACAAATGATACAGAAGGTCTTGCCAAAAACGCAAGACAGTTTTGGAATGGAGAATTGGGCGCATTTCACTACAAAGCCTCACATCACATTTGAGACAATCAACTTTGCATGCTCGAGGTGTAATTGCTCAATCGACATCGAACCGACTACTATCATCACAGATTTCATGGTGTCAAAGGTGTCAATTTGTCATTTTCTAGCTTTGAAACTCTAAAGACTGTTCAAAACAAGATTATCACAAGCATCACTTGCCAAGGAGATAACAAAAACAGATGCGATCCCAACTTCCTGCATATCGAGTTTTAATTGTAACATATTAACTGAGTGCAGCTGATGTTTGAGACAGTTAACTTTAGATGATGAAGGCATGAACTAGAGCGAAAAAAGTCTCCTTCTCTCTCTCAAGAGAAAAAATTTAATACTGGATCTATCTTCTATTGCTCTCTATCCTTTTCAGACATTGTCTTACAACGCAGACTCTTCTATTCGTTTCATCTCAGTAAGCTTTGGAATGTAACCATTGAACTCTTGGTATCACAAATGTTTGGGTAGCGGCTCATTTTTTGGGTGGAAATTTAACATATCTAATGCGTTCACTCACATGTTTCGTAGCTCCTCAGGGTCGGCTACCAAACTGCTCGAGAACCGACAGGTTGAATGAATACCAACTTGTTTGCAAAACAAATGAAGCTTTGCCAAACATCCAAATATACTTGAATCGATCAAGAGCTACAGCTCGAAGAACAACAGCAACAACAACAACTACTCTGACCACGACAACAGCAACATGCAGTTCCCTTACAGCACGATTCGCAATAATCAATTCTATATCTCTGAATCAATATAAAGAAAACATTGTGGATCTTGAACACTTCGTAACTTCCTTAAATCTTAGCATAATACTTGTAAACAGATTTTATAACAATTTATGCTTGATTTAGAAATCTTGTAATTGATTTTTATAAAACAACAACTTCAATCCTTGATAAGTTTTGTGGAGTTATCTTGTCATGCATCGGACAACTCCAAACTTAGTCAACATCTTAAAATCCAGTTGTGATTTCAGATTCTTCTGCATTTGTGTTTCAACTGTTATTATAAATATTATATTGTGGTGGATTTCGGTGAATGCTTGTCAGTGAACAGCTACTCCAGGAGTTGCACTTCCGAAGTAGATGTATTTGGACGCCTAGCAACCGAGATACAGCCTGCATTTTTATGGATATTGGAGACGATCTAGCCAAGTACAGTACAGGACCTCGCACTAGGAATTGTTCCGGTGACCATCTGACATAAATTAATTATTGTCGTTGTTATTGCATGGCTTGTAATGCGAACGCTAATTTTGTATATATTTGTATGTCTATGTCTTGCGCTTTTGGAAATAACTTTATTTCTGTAAGTTGAGTATATTTGAATTAGCCAATCATGTGTTATAGTCTTTGTCCAATTATATGTTGAGGATTTCAACTACCCTATTTACATAATTTTTCTGCAAGTACCAGGGCAAATCGCCCAAACCTTTAGAGCAGCTCTGGAGTAGTTTGTGCAAGAGTAGAATCACATTAACGTAGTGACTCCTCGCAATCAGTAGCTGGAAGTTTAAGTCGTTTTGTCAAATGTGCCAGGAGTATTAGCGCTTCAAAACACCTCTTACTGTTGTAAGTTTTGTTTCTTGTACGAAGATTATATATATTATTATCATCAGCTATAACTCTCCTTATGCTGAACAAATTGTGAAGCAGTAACTTGTCGTTTGCAATATTCTTAGAAGTTAACTACACTCTTTGAAATTGTCCAAGTCTGCCTAACTTGATTGGTGAAATAGATTGCTGAAGTTAACGTTATTGAAAGTCTATCAATTGCTGAAATCTATGCAAGTGCTGAATACGCATAATTGATAGTGGAAACGGATCTGGCTGTGTTGCGTAACAGATCCCCTTATTGAGACCAGAGGCGGATTCAGAAAATCACAAAAGGGCAGCCAACCGGGGATCGGGGCCGAGCCCCGAACATTTTTTTGATGGCTCACCCTTTGTGTTCTTTGGCACCTCCTCAGTAGTAATATATGAGCAGATCTCCCAACCAAGTGTTTTTTTGTAAGATTTGATCCCGGAGTGGATGCAATGGGTTACGGCGTTGATTAGAGCAGCCGAGTTAATATTTTATGGCATTTGATTTTTGATAGTTTTTTACATGATATAAAAATGAAACGTTGTATGATTGTATTGTTATTGGAAGCTAAGACGTCGATAGAAGAAGATGTCGAGATGAGACCGATGAATGAAATTGATATCGTTGATGGTACTACGAGCAATATGCTAGATGTTTTACCAAGTATGAAGCGTAAAGCAATGATAGTTATGATGATTTTGGTATTTGTCGTAGGGTTTTCTACTTTTGGAGGTGTTAATGAGTTTAGTATGTATGAAGATGCTATGCAAGAAATACAAAAAGCAAGAAACTCTACTGTTGGAATCATAAAGGAAACTACTGTTGGATGATGAACATCTTTTTATCATGAATGGGAACCCTGACGATTATAACTCAAAGACGCATTCTCCTTTTACGGCAATGATTGCAGGACCAACTGGATCGGGGAAGACCCAAGCGATTTCACGAATGATTGAAGCTAGTCAGACTATAGCTCACCCTCCACCGACGGAAATTCTCTACTGTTATGGAGCCTATCAAAAAACCTTTGATGATGTACCAGGAGTGATTTTTCATGAAGAAATGATAGATATAACAGTGAGTTTTCCCAGAGATGGACAAAACCGATGGTTGATAATTGATGATCTCATGGATGAAGTTTCTGGTAAAGCTGATGCCAATGCTCTGTGTACAAAACCTAGTCATCATTTGAACATAATTGTCTTTTTTATTGTTCAGAATCTGTTTTTGAAAGAGAACCGTACAATTTCCTTGAATGGTCATTATTTCTTTCTATTTAAAAACCCTAGAAATGCTTTGATGTCCTATTTGGCTCGACAATGTTTTCCTTCAAGAGTAAAATATGTACAATAGGCTTTTGAAGACGCAACAAAGAAATCATGCTCTTATCCACGAATAGACACGACTCAGCAAACGAATGATCAACACAGACTACTGGGAAACTTTACATCAGATCCCTCTATGATATTGGATATACCAAAGTAAAAGCATATAAATACAAATACTATTCGTTTCACCTCACACATATTTTGTTATTCAACGACGCAACAAGAAAGCGTTATAATGACTGAAGCTTTGGAGAACAAATTAAAAAAAATGCTGCTGTGTTGTTATCGTTCAACAATGCAACCATAGCTATTCAAAAGTCTGTTATAGCTAAAGCCGAAAAAGGAGCTTATTATTCCTCTAATGGAATGTGCTAAAGCTATTATAAATGGAACAATACCATTGACAACTTCTCAGTATAATCAGTTGCAGCGAAACACGAAAGATATTAGCACTTTAGTCAGAAAGTCAACGTTAGATGATATGAAAGCTGTATTGCAAAAAGGAGGATTTTTATCCGATCTACTAGGACCTATTATCAGCACTGTAGTTCCTGGGATGCTGAAAAGTGTAATAGGAGGAATAGGAGAACTGGGAGGACAAAGATGAAACTCTCAACACAAATGATGCGGAATAAAATGGCACTTTTAGCTCTGGAGGATCTGAGTAAGAGAGGAAAAACTGCTATAGTTGAAAAGGCCAACTCGGATCTGTTTCAATTATTGATAGAAAGTGTTAAAAATATTATATTAGGTAATGTTCCATCAACCTTTAACATTCTCTGGACGTATTTTTATACTCTCTGAAAACAAATACTATAGATTAATGGAAAATAATGGGAATAAAACAGTGATAAAGGAAGAGAAGACCACACCCCCATTGTATTATAATCCTATGGAACCTATAACAGTGAGAGATATAAAGAGAAAGCGAAATGCTCTACTGGAAACAGCTTATGATTCTGACTTATCCTCACACGAAAAGTTAAATGAAAATGTTCAAAACCAACGTAGGTATTTGTCTGATGTCAAAAAGATGAAAAAAAATCAAAATCAGACACAAGTGGTTGGTTGGAGTCCCATTAAGAAACAAAAGATACAACCTACTTCTCCTTCAGCCAATAACACAGTTATTGATGATAAACCTGACATTCCTTCACCAAATGTTGATGATGAAACTAGGTTAGAATCAGTAAAAACGAAGCTGTTTGATGGTGAAGACTCAACCCTACTTGGAAATACAATTGTCACTGATGGAGATAATGAGTATGTTAGTGAAACCGAACGTTTAAAAGAGTTTGAAAAAAAGGTAGCCGGCTTAACAACAAAAAAGGGTGATCAAACCATCGGTGTCAGAATGTTGAATAATTTGAGTAAAATTGGTAGATTCGACTCGGAGAAGAATAACATGAAAATCGGAGATCTTTGGTTGAATCCTATGGCTTTCAAAACTTTACTACGAGATGTTCTAACTGAAGGAGGTAAAATACAATCAGGAAATACCATTTACAGTAAATTTAAAAGCTTGCTAGTTGATCAAGGAATCATAACTGTCAGGAAATTCCCACACCAAACACGTCAGAAAAAAAATTTGGTCCTTCGTGGTACTAATTCATGGACATCAACACTCTAAGAGAGCTGAATTACAATCCTTCATTACACACATCTCTACGAGGAGCTAGAACTTTACTGAAAGCTCGTAAAAAACGAGAAGGGGAAAAAAGAATTTGTGAATGGTTGAGTGGAGAGGACGCGTACACGTAACATAAAAGAACCATAACTAAGTTTAAGCGCCGTCCTACAATTGTAGCTGGAAAAGGGGAACAGATTCAGGTAGATTTGACGGATGTTCGATGTCAAAAAGAAGAAAACGACAATACAGCAATTTTACTAACGGCTGTAGATTCTCTATCTAGAAAAGAATGGGCCGTACCACTCATCTCCAAATCAGGACAGGTTGTAGCCAGAGGATTAAGAAGAATACTAGAAGGGAAAAACTATAAAGCTTTACAATCTGATAAAGGTAAAGAGTTTGACAATGCCAATGTCAAGACTCTCCCGGCGGAAAAGAAAATCAAACGCTTTACAACCGAAAATGAGACGATAAAGGCATCAATGGTGGAGCGTTTTAACAGAACTTTAAAAGAGAAGATCTACAGATATCTGACGTATAAAGATGATGACAGATACATTGATGTTTTACCTGATATGGTTAACGTGTACAACAACACTGTTCACAGTGTTATAGGTATGAGACCGAATGATGTGAATTTTCAGAAGCAGGAACTTGTATGGAATCGTGTGTATGAAGGAGGTGAACACAGTTTAACTCAAGAAGCAAAATTGAAGATTGGGGATTATGTGATAATGAGTAAGGCAAGAGGAGCGTTTGAAAAAGGTTACACCCCGAATTGGACGATTGAGATTTTTATAATCACCGATGTGCTTACCAATGAAAAACCTGTGGTATATATAGTAAAAGATTTGGCTGAGGAGATGATCGATGGCACCTTTTACGAAAAAGGGTGGCAAAAAATAAAAAACCCTACGACTTTCAGAATTGAAAAGATAATGGGAAGAAGAAAGAGAAGAGGTAAAAGACAGATTCTGGTTAAGTGGTTAGGGTACGGAGGAAAGTTCAACGAGTGGGTAGATTAATAGTTTATAAGGAAACAACGTTTGATATAATCATCATACGTTGGAAAAATGTCGATGCTGATAACTTCACACTCGAACTCTAGCGCTGAAGAGTTTCCTGATAACACCAATTTCAATTTTACAGTGAGACTGTATAAATATTTGGCTATCAACGGTGGTAAATGGGAGGTAGCTCTGCTAGATATGTCTTATTCTAATAATTGGAAGAAGGTTACCGAAGAGAAGATATATCTAGAAAAGACTAATGTCTCTGGTAGAAGCGAAAAGTCCTTCATCTTAATCAGTAATGGAAGATATGATAGTTTGGAGGAGTTGGAGGTGATTATACGAAATAAAATGAGTGAAATAGATTTAGTCAAAAAATTCGCCATCTCCTACGACAAAGTCACCAACACCCGTTTGTTAACTAACAGCGATCCTGATACAACAATGAGCTTTTCCAGAGATCTGGCATATATTTTTGGATTTGAACCGAAAACTACGTATCCTCATGGTAGATACAATAATGTTACACCTCCTGATATAAATTTCGGACCAACCTCCCTGTATGTCTATTCCAACATTGTTGATAATAGAATGGTAGGAGATACGAATGTACCTTTACTTAGAATAGTTCCAGTTCAAGGAAAGAAGAATAGTGTTGTGTATCAAGAATTTAAAAATCGTCACTATGTCGACGCTTCATCGCTAAATCGCGATCTGATCCAAGTACTTATAACGAGCGATGATGGTGAGCGAATACCATTTGATGGTGGAAAGGTCGTGTTCACGGTTCACTTTAGAGAAAAACAATTACAGTGTACTCCTGATATATCAAACCCGAACGGACCATAAAATTTTGTTTGATATATGAGATGTTTGATATATAAAATCATGACCGTCGGACTTTTTTATGTACACATAATAAGTTACTATTACATGTATTTAAGCTAGGATATTAAGCATTTTGTCTTTTGTGATTTTTAGTTAATTATTATTAATTAATTAAATTAATGGTGTTGAAGCTGAGAATTGCAACAATTATTATGCAATGATGATGTAGGTAGTAGAGGCACATGTTGTTGTATGTTATTTTATTAGTTAAGTTACTGTTAGACTAAGTTGGTTTTATCACTTCTAACAATCTATGACAACAAACGTAACAGCTACTACCTGTTACTTATTATTTAATTTATTTATGACATTGTCATTGTTATTATTATTAATAATTATTAACAAACCATCATTTGTTATAACAATAATAAATAATGGGTCTCTAAAAAAATAACAGCATCATTAATAGGATAATAAATAATAATTTTTTAAGAAGAAGTAGTAATAATAATAATCAAATAAATAACCAGTGTGTGTGTATGATGTATCAATTAATTATTTGTTTTAGTACTCTAGTTAAAATTGGTAGCAGTAGTAAGTGTACTGCTTCTTGAGCTTGAAGTTTTCCTGACTCTTTTCCTGATTATTGCTCTCAATTCACACCATGACAATAGTAATGCTATATATATATATATATATATATATATATATATATATATATATATATATATATATATATATATATATATATATATATATATATATATATATATATATATCTCCCCACATTTTGAATAAAGTCAACAACAACATCTCATGTGCAGAGTAAATAAGGATAGCCTGGGCATGCTCTCTAGCTGCAATAAGGACCAGTTATTGTCAGTATCACAACAATAATAATATGGGGTCGACCTACCGGAACTATACCACCGAGACAGAGTGTTTAAGTGGAATGATAGACCTTGACATTCATATTCCAAGATGGCAGCCCCCATGGAAATTATTCTGAGTGCTTAATACTGCAATTTTATTTTCTACTATCGCGTGCTTTGGTCGAACTAGGGCACTTTTTACTTGGGCTCATGCCAGATTAGGATTTTTTTGTTCGATATGTAAGAAATCATTCGATATAGGAGTAGGTAATTACAATGCATTCAGCTGGGACTGATGCAGTTTGTTTGATATACCCGGACTTTCGATATAACTGGATTCGATATATCAGGAGTACACTGTATAATGAGTTTAGGACTATACAACCCTGAGGACTCGAAAGATTTTTTTGAGGAGTACTACAAGATGCAAGCTGTAAATAGAATTGGAGTGTATAGCGGGCGGCGTGTGATGACTAATATGAGAGGATATGGTCTTGGTAGTATTTTTTCAACTATACTCAAATTCGCAACACCAATGCTGAAAAGAAGAGCAATTAGTCTGGGTAAGAGAGCACTCTCCGTAGGTGGTAATGTAGCGCGAGATGTCATCGATGGACATAGCTTTGCAGCATCGGCAAAGAAGAGGGGGTTGGAAGAGTTGAAGGATCTTGGGGCGATATGCTCGGCGCAGTTCGCCCATTTCGTGTGAAAAAGAGAAAAACAAGAAGTGGAAAAGAAAGGAGAGGTGTTGGTAAACGTTTCATATTTTAATACCGGCAGAATCAGGTATACAGACATCAGAGCTTGATATTTATGTTCATTAAGTGATAACGCTTCAAGCAAACATCACTCGCAAAATATGGCTAGTCTAAATGGAACAACGGGTAATAAGTTGGAAGGTTCTTCCTACAACATAAATCTATCGTTGGATGTGTTTGCTCCGGAGCCAACAAACATATCAGTAGAGAGATCGGAATACGTTGTCATCAGACCTGATAGGTTAGATCCTTATGGTAGTATTGAGTTAACCTTGTCAGGGAGCACTGAACATTACACAGATCTCTACAACTCGTTTCTGCAAGTTGAAGCCACAGTTGTTCAAGATGATGAAGCCGTTATTGGTGGTACTGATGACAATGCGGTTGTGTGGATGGGGGATTCAATGCATGCATTATTCAGCGAGTTGAAAATGTCGATAGAAGGAACTACTGTTGAAATACGCTAACAACTACAGTTTACGCTCCTACTTTTCACAACTACTCGAAAATGGTGCAGACAGAAAAAAATATCAAGGTAAGATAGAAAGATGGTTGTATGATGATTCGACTAGCAAAGACGCTAGTGATCACAAAACTACAGATAAGAAAACGAGGAGAGCTCTAATCAAAGGAGGGAAGGTAATAGAATTAACCGGGAAACCTCATCTCGCGTTATTTCAGCCAAAAAAAGCTAACAAGCCCTGGTCCTAGTATACAGCTGAAGTTTGAGCATGCCTCCAGAAAACTAGCCTTGTTTGCTGCAAATGAGTTACCAGCAGGAGGAGCGAAAATTAGAATTGATAAATTTGAACTTCGTTTTTGTAAAGTTAAGGTGGATCCTACAATACAAAACTCTCAACTCAGTCTGGCATTGGAAGGTCACAACTACATTTATCCAGTTGATCGAAAATGGATAAAGTTATATGGAATTCGTGCTGGTGTTGCACAAATCGACATCACTTTGGAAGAAAACAAACAGAAACCCAAACAAATTTATTTGGGTGTAATTAATCACAACGCTATGAACGGGCGTTTCGCCTTGAATCCGTATAGGATGCAACATGCCAATGTTGATAGTATTGTATTGAGAGTTGGTGATTGTCCAATCGGAAGGAGATCTGAGCCGGATTATGCTAGAGAAGTTTTTGGAAGAGAATATCATCAGTTTCTACACGCTACCGGAACTTTGCTCGATGGTGATAGTCTTGGTATTACGGAAGAACAACACCTTGATGGCACTACGCTTTATGGATTTGATTTGACCGGTGATTTTCTTAAAGGATTTCACTCTATGAAAAATGTCACAACAAATTCGCTTTAGCACTAACACGACTGATGGCTTATCCCTGGTAGCATACTTTGTAAAAGATGATGTGTTGGAGATGGATAGCATTCTTCAATTAGCTATTGCGGGAGACGCAGTGCTCTAAACGGAAAGCTAGAGATGAATACCACACAGATTCATTCGATCTTGACTTCAGACGATTTATGTCCAAGTGTAGGGATTCACGTTGGAGCTAGAGATCAGTTTTGGAAGCAGATTTGCAATTTTCCAACAGGATTTTTTGTATTCAACACTCATTATTCTCACCAGCCCAGAGAGCATTGGTTGGCTGTGTACGCTAATGATTCAGAGGTTGATTTTTTCGACTCATTTGGACGTTCTGTTTCCTTCTACCCAGATGTAAATGAAATACGAAGTATTCACAGAGGATATGAAACAATACAAAGTAATGAAACACAACTATAAAATTTTTTGTCAACTGTATGTGGGGATTATTGTGTATACTTTGTTCACTGAGAAGTAGAGGTTGAAGTATGGATGAAATTGTTAGAGGTTCACGAGATATAGGGGATCGTGAGATGAGAAATCACTCAATATGAAGATTTATCATACAGACTTATCCTAACTTCGAGTTCATACAAGACAATACAGTAGAAGGAATAGATGGAGTGCATAAACAAGGAACTAATTTGCTAAGTAAATTGTTAAAATAAATTATTATAATTGAATTTTATTTGTTATAACAAATAAAACGTGAATAAAATACAACTTATCTCAGTATTTGTGCTAAATACTACAGAATCTACAAACACTATTTTTTTGTAATGTTCAAAGTTAAAGTTGATGAGTTCATCTCTTGCAGGATATAAATAAGATCTTCTCATTTTCTTACTCAGGAGCACTCTTTTGTTAGATCTAAAAGACATAGTAACTAATGACTCTATCATACATAGTTATATGAATTAATTTAAAAACAAAAACTTTGGATCCTATAGTAAATAGAAATAAAACTTACCATCATAGAAGGCGAGTTACATCCCTTGTGTTATCGATCAAGGTTTCAATGAGCTGTTTTGGACAATCCTCTTTTTCATTCTCATCAAATTAGGAGAGGAAGTTGTGTTGCAGCAAAGTATCAAACAGTTCGGAGGCTTGAATGAAAGCTTGGAGGGCTGAGAGTAGAATGATATCGTAGAAAGTCGCACTGTCTGCAGTTTGTTAGTCCTTCGAATACGATAACACCATTTTTTTCCGACACCACAACTGAAGCTATTTGAGCTGGGATATTGATATCTCCAATCGGTAGCTCTCCATTTACCATACATCTGTAATTAGCCACTAGAATCTCAGCAGTCTTGTTCCAAGGAGTATCACATTGTCTTAGCATTCCAGGATTCTCAAAAGCTAGAACACTTCCTGATGGAAAATCATGTAGGTGAGCAACGCTGAAATAAGCCTGTATTTGTCTCATACTCTTGCCTGATAATGAGTTGAATGAATCGTTGACCTTTCGATTACATCTCGATTGCATCTCCTGTCTGCCGTTCTCCCATATAGATTAAAACAATTGGGCACGTTTGCTTACCTTTATTAACGAGCAGTCCTATTTCAGTTGAAACATCACTCTTCACTCGAGTTATCTTTTTATCCTTCGATAGTTGTAAATGATGGTACACTTTGATTCATCACGAAATTCAATGGATTACACCTCCATTTCTGTTGGTATCGGTAGATCGCGGATTTCCATGGGTTCTTCAAGTTTTTCTAGACAATCAGGAGAGAGTTTAATAACCCGGCGCTCTTGTAGGCCAGAGTGGTTAGTTCATTACTTTTGGCATCTTGAAAGGGTATTCTGGTGTGACGAAAAAGTGTGTCGTCTCCAATATCCATCAAAACTCGTTTTTTGCAGTTCGAGAAATTTTCGATATCATCTTTTGTCAAATCAATGAAAGTTCGTTTCATCATAGGTATTCTTTTTGAAGACAGCTTGTTAGTAGGAGATGTTTATCAATCACCAATTGAATTTCTGGTGTATGGAAGATAGGAGAAGGTGGTGGGGAAAGGGTTTGCTGAGATTCCGCTTCTGCATTCATCGGTTGGCATCCTTCGTCTTGAGTATTTATTCTGGAAAAAAAAATTTTGTTCAATTCTTTGTAATTAATTTTAAACAAAGATAGGTCATAAACTTTCAGCTAGTTGTGTTAGCTAACAGAAAATAATTATTTTTTATTCTTACTTTTATGAAGAGCGAGAGCTGCTAGTAGTTGCAATGGAAGGTGTAGTAGATGTTGCTCCTTCGCTCACTGGTGTTGAACTGTGGATGCTTTCTGTCTGAAACCCTCATCTCTTAAATAGGTAAACTTGCATCGATTGATACTGAGTGAGTTCAATGAAAAAAACATGAGAAAACAATGCTTTCGCGGGAATAAACTAATTATTTCACGCGGATAAAACATAAAAAACAATCCAATTTTTCATGCGAGTAACAGTAAATATAAGTCTCTTCTTTCACGTGAATACAACAACTTTTCACACGGATCAAAAAAATCTATTTTAATGCTAAAAACATGTTTTCATGCGAAATAAAAAAACAATGCTTTCAAGGGAATAAAATAACTATTTTCACAGGAATAAAACATGAAAACCCTCCCAATTTTTCGCTCGAATAACAGTAAATACAATTCTCTTTTTTCACGCGAATGCAACAATTTTTCACACAGGTCCCAAAAAACTATTTTAATGCTAAAAAACACGTTTTCCACACGAAATAAAAAACAATGCTTTCGTGGGATTAAAAATAATAATTTTCACGCGAACAAAACATGAAAAAATACACAGAAATTTCCCGCGAATAATGATGATTACAAGTCTTATATTTTACGCGAAGAAGAATAAAAGTATCCGCAGTAAATAACAAAATTTTTTGCATCTGAAAAAAACAATGCTTTCCCGGGAATAAAATAATCATTTTCACCCGAATAAAACATGAAAAATAAGCAGAAATTTCCTGCGAATAATGATGAATACAAGCCTGCTATTTCACGCGAAGAAGAATAAAAGTCTCCGCCGGAAATAACAAACTTTCTTGCATCTGAAAAAAACAATGCTTTCGCGGGAATAAAATAATTATTTTCATGCGAATAAAACATGAAAAATAAACAAAAATTTCCCGCGAATAACGTTCAATAAAAGTCTTTTATTTCACGCGAAGAAAACTAAAAGTCTCTGCGGGAAATAACAAATTTTCTTGTATGCGAAAAAAACAATGCTTTCGCGGGACTAAAATAATTGTTTTCACGCGAACAAAACAAGTAAGAAAATCCAATTTTTCATGCGAATAACAGTAAATAAAAGTCTTTCTTTTCATGCGGGTGCAAGAAAATTTCACGCAGTACCAAAAAAGGGTTTTAATGCTAAGAAACTTGTTTTCCACGCGAATAAAACATGAAAAATAAACAGAAATTTTCCGCGAATAGTGATGAATAAAAGTCTTTTATTTCACGGGAATAAATGAAAAAACGTTTCACGCGAAGAAAACCAATGCTTTTGGGGGAATAAAATAATTATTTTCACGCGGATAAAACATGAATATTTCACGCAAATAACCCTATTATGGTATGGTTTTCGCGTGAGTATTTTCAACGGTTGTAAGCTAAATGAGTAGGTGTGGCCTATAGTATATAAGAACAGCTCTCTCTGCATAGAAATCATTCTCTCCAGCAATAGCTTCTGAAGCATCAACTACCACAGCATTTATAATACAGTTAACAGCGGATTTCTTGGTGATAAGGTAAGAATTGATAAATACACTATTTGATAGGAGTTGAAAAAATAAAAAGCTTGTAATTATGTTACATCACTGTTTATTAATTCTATAGTAATACATAACTTTTATATTTTAGTTCAGTATGGAATCAAAAGCAGTAACAGTGAAGGACTTCCTCCCAGAGATCTACCATAAATACGTCAAAGAAAATGTTATTGTTCAAGAAAAGGCTAGATATCGACTCACATTACAAGCTATAGCGTTATGTATGGCACAACATCTACTAACTCTAGCCTCGTTATATGGCGAGATTTCCCCTCTACAATACCGACTATACACAACACATAAATACATTGACAATCCTGAAGAAGTATTTCATCTCATGACTAGAAACAATTTTAAAACAGTTGTGAAAATGTCAAAAACCGTGCGTATAAATGATTACTTAAAAAAAATTCAAAGAAAGGTGTGGGATAAAGCCCTCACTCAAAAAATAATTAAAATTCAATGCACTAATGAATTATTGCATCATTTTAAATGGGATATATGTAGATATATACAAACGGATGAAACTCTATCATCATCTATTTTTTCATTGGAAATAATGTTGGAACTTTTTCAAGTTTATAATATTTAATATATACCATGCTCATTATCGAATAAATGCATACAATCATACAACGATTCATTTTTATTCAATGTAGACATGAATATGAACGTAAATATGTATATAGTTATGCATATGTACATCAGTGTTCAAAATCTAGAAGCCATAGAATATTAACTCAGCTGCTCTAATCAACGCCGTAACTCATTGCATCCACTCAGGGCCTAAACTCCACAAAAAAACACTTGGTAGGGAGATCTGCTCATATATTACTACTCCCCTCTAAAACCATAATAAATGATGTGGTGTGTTTTCAATATGGTTGCTGGAAAAATATTATGTATTATTCTTCATTCAACATCATCAACCATTGGTAGTTGTGAAACATACACCCTCAGACACACATACACACATGTATGTTTCATTCAAAGTGGACGAGCATGTATGCTGTATTGAAAGGGGTTGGTTGAACAAAATAATAATAAACAGTTTTTAAAAAGTGTAATAATTAATAATAATAATTTAGCTTTATTATGTAGTAGTAATATTGTACAAGAATTTGTGTCCGGGTGGTAGCCACCTGTACACCTTCCCGACGTGCTCCGCTTATGCCCAAGTCAACGTACAATAATCTGCTATTACTGTCTGGAGAGCATTTACTGGTTTGTGCAGTTATGGGTGCGGCCGAATCTGGCATGGGATGTTTGCTGGCAGTGGACAATAATTATGCTCTAATTATTGGCTGCATCTGAACCTTTACTAGGCTCGACAATAATTGTAAATTATTGTTTAGTTTAGAGTTTGTTGCGAACTGTGCCACCGACAATAATGGTGCGGTAATTCTACTTGTCTACTTCGACTCAGTCGAGATCGACAATAATTACGCTGGAATTATTGTTGTGCTAGTTTGTCTCAAACTCTACAGTCCGAATTTCAGTATGAGTTGAACTATCAGGGCACCAGGTGCTTTGCGTCGTACTTCTCACCGTAGCGAGGGAATACGCAGTAAGAGGGCGAACCGTTCTCACTTTCCGCCAAGCCTCGTGCTTGCTAATAGTCGACCAGCGCTTGTAGTTATGCTGCTTCTAGCTGTGCTGCTTCTTGAGAGAAAGAATCTTCTGAGAGCCAGGCTAACTCTGAACTTTATTGCAAGAACATGAATATTTATACAAAAGGGGCGGGTAAAAACATATGCAAGCCACGCCTTGTGTTTACAACATAGTACCAAGTTGCAATTCGTAATTCGTGGAAAATAATAATATAATAATTAAAATAGTCGTTTGGGTACATGATAGAACAGCACTAAATAGATTCTTGTAGCGTAGGCACAGGTAAACAATAGAACTCTGCACAGACATAGATAATACGTAATGAGTAAATATCTGAGATAAAACGTAGACATTGCGTAGACAGTGAGTTACTCACGAGATAAAGGCTTAATTCATGCACAAAAGGATAGACAACGAGTTAAAGGCTTAGACAGTAATAATGAGATAATGTCTTAGAGAGTAAATAATAATAAAATAGCAGTGAGTGCTGGCGTCCCTCACAGTATAGTAGCAGCAGGAGTAGTAAGTAGTGGTACTAGCAGAATGAGAAGTAAGTATTAATGACAAAGTAAATAATAATAATAATTTGGTTGTTATGTACAGGATTTTAGTTGTTGCGGTATTGTGCACACCTATACAACTCCCCACAATCACAAATGCAATTGGAAGTGGCTGTTCGGCCCTTTTTGTAGTCAGTCGGTGCAACAAGGGTCGACTTGTCTGTGCCGAAATATCGGGTGAGTAGAAATGCTTGGCACCGTACACCGACGAGCGGGAATACGCAGCAAGGATCGAGTTGATCGATTGCTTTCTACCAAGTTCCTTACTACACTGATAGTCGGTAGTGCAAGCTGTAGTCTGTATCCTGTGCTTATTGTTTGTGCTACTGACTATAGTCTGTGTAGTAGTAAACAATCATTTGAGGCTCACAGTTGCTCTGATTTTATTATATCCAACATCCATATTTATACATACAATTATGTAATAAAAAGTGGTACACAAAAGAGGCCACACCTCGCACAAACTATTGGCTCGAGTGTGCCAATAAAACATAGTGGGTGGAAATAAGATGTTCGCATGAGTGCTTGCACATGGTAAATATATATGTTTACATGTTTACTGAAAAATAATGATAGGTACATAGAATTAGTTGCGTTAGAGTGTCAACATAGAACTACTAGATTGGCAAGAGTGTACGTAGTGACGATTGTTCGTATGGCGTCCCTAACACACTTCCCCCCATTGGCAACATTACGCCAATAATAAAAACTGGGGTATGGCATAGAACATTGTCACGATAGTCGGTTGCTTACAGCGTGCTTTTTTCTTTCTTTATTTTCTCCTTGAGTTCCTCGACACGATGTAGTCGTCGGTACGCCTCTTTGGTGATTTGGTACATCTCGTCTTCGTATCTCTTGATACGTTGTTGCTTCTCTTCTCTTCTCTCCTCCTCTCTCCTGGGTGACCTTTGGTTCACCACTGTACTCTGCCTGTCGGCTTTGGGACGAGGGGTGCCTTCTTTGGTTGTGTTGTTGGCTGTCTTTATTTCTGGCAGCTCCAACTTCATGATTTTGGAGGGTGGTTCGACTGATCGTGGTCCTAACCTTCGTTTGATGTCGGTGTTTGGTACACTGTCTTTGGTGGGAATTGGTGTGCCGAATATTGCTGGCTTTCTCCACTGTATGTACTGGCAGAAGTCATCGTAGGAAGTTGCATCCACTTCAAACAGGGGTCGGGAGTCCCCTCCGTGTGCGAGATCTCCATCTTGTTGCCTAATATGTCTTAGGATGCTGTCTCTAGAACTACTCTTCTTACCGCATTTACAAAAGTAAAATACGTAATGCTGTCGAGTGTGGTAGATGATTCGTTTTCTTGGCAGCCGTAGTCGACAGACTGTGCATTCCCACTCCTCGGTTGTTGCAATCTGTTTAGCTGCTCGTTTGATTGCTTCCTTGGTGGCGTCGGATATCCACACCTCTGTTGGCTTTGCTGCCGGCGGTGGAGGGATTGCCACTTGCTTTCTCCTTTCTCTGCACCTTGCTGCTCCTGGCTCTGGCATCGCTACTCTTCTTACCCTCGTAGGAGATACGGCATTAAACATTTCCTTCTGAGGTACCCGAGTTCTACTTTGCCTCTCCTCTCTTGCTATCAATCTTGCCGCTGCGTCGGCGTCCTCTTCTATTGACAAGTAGCCGTCATTCTGTTCCGCCATCCTTTGTTCAAATAATTTAATTACTGTGATGATATCCTGGAAGGTGCTGTCTGTGTGTGGTGCTGTTGCTCACGAGAGTGACTGTGTTTTCTCTTTCCCGCAGTATTTGTTGTTATCGATACTGTTATTGGTTGATTTCTCCTCCCCTTATTTTGTTTCAAAGTCCCACGTGGTATGACGTAGTGGCTGGGGGGCGTCGCTATGGTTGCGTCTATGTTGTGGACGTAACTCTATGCTTTTCTGTTGGGGAGTTGTCTGTCCTTTGCTCTTTTCGTCTTTTCTTGTAGTTTTCACCCCTGTTTTGGTACCCCCACCGACAATAAGTGATTGTTTTGTCGATGTTTTTATTCCTAGCCGATTTTTGGTGTTTTGACTATCTGTCCACAGTTTAGGGGTGGTTTTTTCTGCTCTTTCATCTGGTGATGGTTTAGAGTTGCTTTCTCTTCCTCGTGCACGGTAACAGTGGTAGTCAGTAAATTTCACTGGCTGCCTTCTGTTTCTTTGTGGTCTCTCTAGAGTGAGGCTAGTTTGACTAGGTAGCGCCGGCCAGCTTTCGTCATCCAGCTGGTTTGGTCTCTCAGCTACCTGTTCTGGAGCCACCTCGCTCTCCCTAGGAGTTGCTGGCCTTGTAACCTCTGCCCTTTCCTCTGTTCTCTCTTCCACTATTTCTGCTGGTGCCATGGGTTCAGGTTCTGGTGGCATTTCTGCTAGTAACTCGGCCTCCTGGGGTGTTGTGCCCAGTGGGTTGGGAGCTTCCGCCGCTGTCGGGGGTCCCGGCCTAGGGGGTGTCAGCTCCCTTGGGAGTTGTCTCTCCTCCCTCTGGGTTGGTGGCTTTTGTCTGTAGGCGCCGCGCATGTCGGGTCGCACCGCCTGCTCCCTACTGGTGGGTGCTCGGCCGATGGTCCCTTCACAGGTTCTGTATAGTTTCAGCCGTCGGCCATTCTGCACAAAACCTTGGCCGTCCTTTTCCAATCGATAGGTATGGTTAAGGTAGGCGTGTGTAATTGTGTATGGGCCTATGTAGCTGGGCTGTAATTTTGGGTTGCTACCCTTTGTTCTTCGACGGTTTTCTATTACTACCAGGTCTCCTTCTTCGAACCGGGGTGGCTCCCCCGTCTCCTCTTGCCGGATCTGGTGCTGCTGTTGTCGGACGTAGTCGTGCGCCATTTGCAGGTTCTCCTGGACTTGTCTGGTATGTTCAGTCAGCCCATAGCTGTCTAAGGTGGGAGGGGAACCGGTCAGCTGGTCCGGGAGCCGAACTTCTCTGCCAAGCATCATCATGTTTGGCGTTTCTTTCGTTGTCGAGTTGGGGGTGCCTCTGCATGCGCGCATGATCTGGGGGAGCAGCTGGTCCCATTCATCCTGTCCCATTGTTAATATGAGGGTTCTGAGGGCGTCACTAAGCGTCCTGTTTTGACGTTCGGCCATGCCATTCCCTTGCGGGTGGTAGGGCGTGGTCCTGGTCTTCTGTACTCCCCAGAGTGTGCACAACTCTTCTAGTATGGTAGATTCGAATTGTGCACCCTGGTCTGTGTGTATCTGTTCGGGCAGTCCCCAGTAACTGAAGACGCGCTCATCCAATGTGCTAGTTACGGTAGGCGCTGTGGCATCGGGTATGGCAATTGCATCCTGCCACCTGGTGAAATGGTCTGTCATCACCATTATCCATCTATTCTTTCTTTTCGTGAGAGGAAGGGGGCCCACTAGGTCCACCGCCAGTTTCTGGAAGGGTCTCCCAGCGTAGAGCCTCTGGCCTTCTGGTGGGGTGGGTTTCCTGCTCTTCTTAGCTACCTGACAAATCTCGCAGCTGTTTACCAGTCTGCGGGTCAGAGCGGACATGCCGGGCCAATACCAGTCCAGCATCAACCGTGCTCGGGTCCGGTGTATTCCGGCATGTGCCAGTTGGTGGGTTTCCCACACGGTCTTCTGTCTCCAGGACGGAGGACAGACTGCACAGAACTTAGTCCTGCCTTGTTGGTCGAACCTCATAACCAATACTTTGTCAGCTCGGATACTCAGGGCTTCCTTCCTGTCGTACAGGATCCTTAGCTCGGAACTGCCTTCCTCCAGTTCTTGTCGGGTCAAGGTCCCTGGGTTCTGTACCTCTGCGTACAGCCTGGCCACGGGGTGACTCCCGTCTTTCTGTGCTTGAGCCAACTCCTTTCCACCGGTAGTTGGGCTGGTAACCATGAGGTTGACTTGTCCGGGTGGTGGATCTCGCTGTAACTCTGTGTGAGTGGGGCCACCATCTCGTTGCTCGACTGAATTGCACTGTTTACAATCAAGGCACTGTTCCTTCCTACTGAGCCCGTCGGCGTTCCCGTGACGGGACCCAGCTCGGTGCTCTAGCTCGTACTTAAACTCTGCTAGGATTTCTAGCCACCTGGCTATTTGGTTCGATGGTTCCTTGCGCCTACACAGCCAACGGAGTGATGCGTGATCTGTTCTCAGTTTGAACTCCTGTCCGTACAGATAGGGACGGAAGTGCTTGACGGCCTTTACCACCGCCAGGAGTTCTCTGCGGGTCACACAATAGTTGCGCTCGGCTGGTGACAGCGTCTTACTGTAATAGGCAATTACTCTTTCCTTTCCGTCTTGCTCCTGTGATAGTACGGCCCCTAGGCCCACGGCGCTAGCGTCCGTGTCTAGGATGTACTGGAGCGTGGGGTCCGGGCACCCCAGGACTGGTGCTTGGCTGAGACCAACTTTCAGCCGGTCGAATGCCCGCTGTTCCTCTTCCCCCCATGTCCAGGGGATACCTCCTCCGGTGAGTACTTTTAAGGCTTTGCCGTAGTGGCGTAGTCCGGCAGGTATTGTCGGTAGTATCCGGCGGTTCCCAGAAATGCTTGTAAAGCACGGACGTCCTTGGGTTCCTGCCATCTCTCTACCGCTGCAACCTTGTCTGGATCCGTGGCTACTCCTTCCGCACTGACTACGTGGCCCAGGTACCTGACTCGTTGGCTCAGAATCTCACATTTCGAGGGCTTTACCTTGAGGTCCGCTCGTTGGAGGCGGGAGAGCACCTCTCCTAGTCGCTCCAGGTGTGTGGAGAAATCTGGGGCTATGATGATTACGTCATCGAGGTACAGGAGTAGGGTTTTCCAATGTAGTCCCTTTAGAACCCTTTCCATCAACCGCTGGAACATAGCGGGGGGCCGAAGTGAGGCCAAACGGTAGCACCTTCCACTTCCAGAGGCCACTTCGGGTGATGAAGGCCGGTTTGTGCTGAGCATCTTGGTCTAGTGGGACTTGCCAATAGCCGCTGGTTAGGTCGAGGGTGGAGAAGTATTTACTTCCGGCTAGTGCATCTAAGGAGTAATCTATTCGGGGGATCGGGTAGGCGTCTTGCCTAGTGACGCCATTTAATTTTCTATAGTCCATGCAGAACCTCCATGATTCATCATTTTTTCGGACAAGCACGACGGGTGAGCTCCATGCCCCGTCTGCTGGCTCTATCAAATCTTTAGCTAGAAGCTCTTTCACTTGGCGTTCCGCCTCCGCTTCTTTTTCAGGTCCTAGCCTATGGGGTGGACAGCGGATGGGTCGGGTTCCTGGCTCTGTTGGGATGGAGTGTTCGGCGAGGTGTGTCCGCCCAATGTCACTGTCGCTCCGGCTGAACACGTCTTGGTATGTCAACAGGAGTGTTCGTAGTTGTCTCTCCTCTCTGGTGTTCTTACACCCTTGTCGTGCCTGTTGGAACAGGGCCTGTAGGTGGTCGGGAAGGTCACCATACATGGATCCGGCTTGGGGCTCTCTGGAGGGAAGGGATTGTACCTCCTCTTGTCCGATGCCAGTGTACGTGCCTATTACTTCGCCGGCCGGTATGTGGAGGGCGTCCTGTGTGGGGTTGATACAACGTACCAACACTCGTCCCCGGCTGTCAGGGTGTTTACGCTGGCAGCGAGCAGTAGTCCACCCTCTATGCTCTCGATTATCCCTTGTTCGCAGGGGTCTCTGTCGGTGAGGTGACAGGAGACGGTAGCTTCGGCTTGAGGGGGTATGCTTGTGTTCTGGCGCACTTGAACTTTGGAGATCAGGTTTCTCCCATGTCTGTCCGTGCGAGTCAACTCTTGCTCCTGGATCTTTAGGACGGGTCTGTCGAATCCCATTTGGCAGTGGTGGTTAGTTAGGAAGGGCATACCTAAGATGATGTCTTCGTTCACCTGACTGACGACAAACGTCTCCCTGTATTGACTTGACGAATGCGGCCCGTCAGGGTGATGAGTCCATAGAATGGCAAGCGGGTTCCATCTGCCATCAGCCCATGTGAATCATAGTCTTGCAGGTGTCCCTTCACTCCGTTTGGCAACTGGTCGAATATCCGCTTCGACAGTAGGTTTGTATTACAGCCCGTGTCTATCAAGTAGGACACGGCTCGTCCCTCTATTCGTCCCGGCAAGTAATAACTGGATTTGTAGGGACGCTCAATCTGGTTGAGGTGAACGGTCATAGGCTGTCGGTCGACCTCTGGGGCTTCCGGTGGTGGTGGTGTTTGGCTAGCTTTGTGTTGCGGCCGCCTCATCTTTGTGGGGGGTTCTGTGAGCTCTTCGTCTTCTTCATCTGTAACCTCTTCTTCATCTACGGAACAGGGGCGGGTGGCGTAGGCACGTATCTGGGGCGCCTGGTGCTTTCTTGAGCCTCTGTTCGGCGGTGGGGCTGGAATTTTCGGGTTTGATCTGGTGCCCTGCTGCAACGAGTAGGTGGCCCTACTGTTGCGGGCCGTACCCGTTTCCCTGGGCGCTGGTCCAGGGAGCCGTCCTACATTCCTTTCTCAGGTGCCCTGTCCTTTGACATCCCCAGCATCTTTTGAGTAGGGTGTCTTTGGTCTTGCTTTTTATTTCTGCCACCTCGCGGCTCAGCTCTGCTATGCTTGCTATCAGCTTTCCCAGAGGATCCTCTACCTCCTTGCAAGCGGTCGGTGGTACCTCCTCTGGTTGATCTTCGTGTACCACTCTTATATTGGTGTGTGTCAGCGACTGGTGCTGGATTTGCAAAAATTCATTGCCCGCTTGTATGGCTTCTTCTACTGTAGTCGGCCGGATGGCCAGTAGGTGTCTCTGTAGATATGTGTGGCCTAGCGTGCTCTGAAACGGTTGTAACGTCAGCTCTGTTCTATTCTGTTGTGGGAGGTCTTGATACGCCGCCTCTATCAGTTGTTCCACTGTAAGAGCGTGCTCCCTTAAGGTGTCTCTTTGAGGTTTTCGATAGTGCATAAGCTTGTTCTGAGCTTCGGTTCGGGTGAGTCCGAAGCTGGCTTGTAAGGCTTGCATGATAGCCTGTAGCGTCAGGCTACGTCCACACTGTTCTGCTTTGCCTAGCAGTGACTGTCAGAGGTGTATGGTTGCCTCATCCTCTGTCCATCTGTTGGCTCCGGCTACTTCTTGAAAGCGCTGTAAAAAATAGTTAACATCGCCTTCTCCATTAAATTTTGGAGCCTGGAATTTGTCCTTGTTGTTGGTGACTGTCATTCTATCCAGAATGTTGGTCAGGGTGCCCATAATGTGCATGGGTGCTCTCTCTCTGTCTGTGCTGACCGCCCTTCGTCGGTTGGCCATCTTTCTGTCACTTTATTGCCTTTTTGTGTATTGGTGTGGGAGTTATCTTCTCTAGGAACTGTCGGAATCCCACTGTTGCCACCACTGTACAGGATTTTAGTTGTTGCGGTATTGCGCACACCTATACAACTCCCCACAATCACAAATGCAATTGGAAGTGGCTGTTCGGCCCTTTTTGTAGTCAGTCGGTGCAACAAGGGTCGACTTGTCTGTGCCGAAATATCGGGTGAGTAGAAATGCTTGGCACCGTACACCGACGAGCGGGAATACGCAGCAAGGATCGAGTTGATCGATTGCTTTCTACCAAGTTCCTTACTACACTGATAGTCGGTAGTGCAAGCTGTAGTCTGTATCCTGTGCTTATTGTTTGTGCTACTGACTATAGTCTGTGTAGTAGTAAACAATCATTTGAGGCTCACAGTTGCTCTGATTTTATTATATCCAACATCCATATTTATACATACAATTATGTAATAAAAAGTGGTACACAAAAGAGGCCACACCTCGCACAAACTATTGGCTCGAGTGTGCCAATAAAACATAGTGGGTGGAAATAAGATGTTCGCATGAGTGCTTGCACATGGTAAATATATATGTTTACATGTTTACTGAAAAATAATGATAGGTACATAGAATTAGTTGCGTTAGAGTGTCAACATAGAACTACTAGATTGGCAAAGTGTACGTAGTGACGATTGTTCGTATGGCGTCCCTAACAGTTATTTAGAAGAAGAATTGATTGTTTTCAGTAGTGTTGTGTTGTGCACATATTCATTCACTAAACTGGTGACCATTTACCTGAATAATAATAATAATAAATGAACTGAATGATTATTGATAAATTAGTAGTAGTAATAAAAATAGTGCAATACTACAATGCATTGTTGTTATCGCGTTGAAGAGAAAGACAATAAAATAATGGATTAGATGTAATAATATTATTATCATACATAATAATAATAATTATTACATTTAGTTATTTAATATTGTTATCATCTATCTATCTATCTTCTTCTAGCAGTTAATTATTAAGACAAAAAAAAATATAATTGTTACTTTGAAGGTGTAATGAGAAAATCTAGAATGCTTGTTGCTGCCTTGCGCTCTACATAGCCATACTTATCATTATCAATGGGCGCTTCGCTAACTGATGCACAAACGAGAGCGGTTACTATGGGAACCAAACGAAAATGGCGCCCAAGCTTAGCAAATTTCTTAACTTATTCTTTTGGAGGGGGCTCCATGGCTACCCCCTGAATCCGCCATTATCTCAATTGAGATAATGTAATTAATTAATCGGGTTGTGACATTAAGAGTTATCTCTCTTTGAACTTTCTACATCCAACCGGAAGTTACCATTGTTCGTAGTATAAAATATAGTTACTTCATGCGGACTTGTGACAGTTTTTTCCTGATAGCTTCCATGTTGTCAATTGTATACTATAATGACACGTCCCTAAAAACACTTTAGACTATTTTTAAAGACAGCAGCATCAAATCTACCTGCAGCAACAAAGATTTATATTTTTGTTACAGTTTTTTCAATTATTATTTATTACAGTTGTTATCCACGGAACTCCGGGGCTTGCCAAAAAAATACCAGAGACGATGCGTCCTGTAATAAAAACTATTCGTAGCAATATCCGGTTGCTTGCAAAAAGTTCAATATCACAAACCCAACTGAGCGAAAAAGCTAGGTTATTACTAACACATTTAGTAACGGGCGCATCGTCTTCCTTCTCTTTTTCGGCAAGCCTCTAATGCCCGTTGTTATCATTATTCAACTATTTTTTATATAGTATTAGTGAAATTTTTTTTATTTCTTATAATCATTTATAATTATGATTCTACCGTTTATGATTGCTATCGTAATTATTAAGGTTATTATTGAATTGTTGTTAGATAATAATAATTATTATAAATGATGCTTCTTATAATTCTATAATAATAAATAATAATTATAGTAGTAAGTAACAACTTATTATTATTATTATATTATTATTTATAACTATTAGATTAATAAATCAATTATGATAAAAAAATGATAATTGATTTTATTATTATAAAAAATTGTCACCACATTAAATTCTTATTGTCATTTATGATAATAGTTTCATAGAGGTGTAGATAGATGCTAATGATTAATTACTTGTATTATTATTTCCCGCACAGATACCAGACAATCCATTTACACATAAACGTTGCGTTAAATAAGTGAATTATCGTTGGTGTTTCATCGTATTTATCAACTACTGTACCAACGATCGTATATAATCGCTGACCGCATCGTGGGTTATTTAATGATTATTATGCTCTATAGCTACACTTGTGTGATTAAAAACTTATGTGCGGGTAATCTGCTATAGCCCTGTGAGCTCCGTGGCATATTCAATTATATCAATCGCATTGCAATAGCCTGTTTATTCTAGTTTAACATCTCAACTCCGTATTTCTGCATTGTACTCTATATGAAAATTTCGGCATTTTCCGGTTGGACTTACACCAGCGCCCCCTATAAGGGGGATAACCCCAGTCACAACCCCATTGATCAAGTGCTCTTTGTGGCTGGGTTTGCCCTAGTCTAAGTGCTCAGACTCCAAAACGGATGGAGTTAAGCTGCGTTTACACTATGCGTCTCCGACTCCGATTCCTTTGAAGTTTGCCGCCTGCGACTTGGCGCATCTTCCTGTGGACAATTTCCTGTGGAGTTGCAGGGTTGTCGGAGGTCGGAGACGCAGCAACCCAGCAGTGTTGGGTTTGAGCGACAAGTCGCAGCTTTTTCATAGCCACGTGACACAGCTTAACCAATTGAATTGCTCCATATAGCGGCTCCAATATTTGGTTTATTTTGGCCTAGATATAGTGTAACAATGATTGTTGTAAGATCGTAAGGTTATTATTAAATAACTAATTATTACCAGCATTGTTGACATGGTGTGTTTATTATTTTTCTTATCAAAACAATCAAACTATGTATGTTCAGCAATAATAGACAATTTATATTTGGAGTAGCTATCATTATCATTTTGGATGCTAACATGAAAAGAACGTTAGATTTGTTTCAAATATCATTTAATTTCAGTTAGTGGTATTATTATTTATAGATAAGTAAAGATCTCATTTTATAGGTAAATAAAAAATCCACAAGATGCATAGAGAATTACTGTCTGGTAGAAAACTGGTAATAATTAAATTACGACTCATCAATCCAACTACTTGAGCGCAGGAAGCAATAAATTATTTGAGCTAAGATGGTTGGCCAACTCCGAAGTCCCGGAAATCAAAAAATTAGGGTGTCGCAGTAGTGTAAAATGCAACATGCGTCTGAGCCTCCGACAAATCTAGTGAATTCACTGGTGTCCGGAGTCGGAGACGCCATAGTGTAAACGCAGCTTTAGTGGCGCTCACTATCAAACTCCTCTCCTATCTCCGTCTGAGCAAACATCGTAATTCAGCTGGAGTTATCCCCTAGCAGTAAATTGGAGTTTGTATTCCCCAAACTGAATTCAATTTTGTAGCCTTAAGGTA